>VTPC01001442.1:76190-140688 GCA_011009095.1 Ignelater luminosus | reverse complement strand
TAAAAGAAATTCAAGCAGAGAGTTACGAGCATCAGAAAGAAACAATTGCACTCTTCATAGACTTCAAGCAAGCTTATGATAAAATAAAGAGAGAACAACTGTTTAAAGCTCCGTGAGCCCTAAATGTAAATAGGAAGTTGATGAGCCTAGTTAAACTAACCTTAACTGAGACCGTGAATAGTGTAAAAGTACAAAGGTAACATCAGAAAAATTCACAGTGAAAGAGGGGTTCAGACAAAGAGATCCATTGTCACTGGTTTTGTTCAATGTCGCTTTGGAAAAGGTTGCAAGGGAAGCCAATATAAATAGATCCGGCATAATATACCACAAGCGCCACCAATGTCTGGCTTTTGCAGATGACTTAGTTATTTTAACACGAAGTAGGCAAGAACTTCAGAATGTGTTTGCTAGGCTGGAACTTGAAGCCACAAAGATGGGTTTAGAGATAAATCAAGACAAGACAAAATTTATGGCATGAACAGATTATGAGTTTGAAAAAAATAAAGAAATTGAAATAACAATAGAAGATGGGAAGAAGGATAACTTTGATGAAGTCGAGTCATTCCAATATTTGAGAACAGTTTTTACTAGAAAACCAGGGATGCAAGAAGAACTAAACGAAAGGTTAATCGCAGGTAATCGACCAAGTCCAAATCAATTCTTCTTTTTTTAAATATATTTATAGCAGAGGTTAGACAAAAGAGAGGATAATGATAATTATAATAATAAAAAGGCAAAGAAAGATAGATGGAAAAATATGGAGAAGAAGCCAGAAACACAATCGGTACAAAAATTATTGAATTTTGCATTGAAAATGACCTAATAATAGCAAATACAAAGTTTCATCACGAGGACAATCATAAATTTCCAAAAACGAAAAATTAATTTTCTTGTCAGCAAAAACCTATGACATATTACCAAAGACACAAAAGTTAAAAGAGGTGCGGAAATCGGAAGTGACCATCACTTGTTAATATTGAAAATAGTAAGCGACAAGCACGAAATCAACACAAAAGAAACAATGAGGAAAGAAACAATAAGGTCCCACAGACTGAAAGAAGAAAACGTGAGAGAAGAATACCAAAACGTCCAAAAAATAATCTAGAAATCTTAAGTAACAGAGAAAGAATGGGAGGATTTCAAAGACAAGTTAAAAGCCAAAATCATAAGCTGTGGAAAGATAACAATATCAAACAAAACCATTAAAGAAACAGCATGGTGGACAGATAACATAAAAGACGCAGTAACACGAAAAAAAGAAGCGAATATCTACAGACGAAAGAACTAGAGAACTATGGCGAAATGAAGAAAAAACGTAAAAAAGTAAAAAATCGAGTAAAAGAAGGAAAAGAAAAAACATGGAAAGAATTGAGAAAGAAGGCAGCACAGACATACACAGAAAACCAAAAGCTTTTTTTTTTGGATTACTGAAACAATTGCGAAGTAAAAGAACTGCTACCTAAACAATATAAAAGATAATAAAAGAGAAACACAAAAGAAATAAACATGAAATTATAAGAAGCTGAAAAGAATACTTTCAAGAACTACAAGAAGTCGAGGAACAAGATGAAAACATGAGTGATGAAAAAATACATATCGATACAAATATACTCGTAATTTTTACAGAAGAGGAATTGTATAAGACTGTAAATAAAATGAAAATGGGAAAAGCCGCAGTAAGCGACGAAATAACTACTGAAATGATAAAATATACGGGGGAGAAAGAATGTGGGCAACTCCTTAAGATAATTAATTTAGTAGCGGAACAGAAACGAATCTTGATAGCCTGGCAAACCTGCATCATAACCTTAATCTTCAAGAAAGAGAGCTAAACAGTATAGCGTAGGATGTCTAATCGCGAGCATTATCAAAATCAGTGAACTAAGTTATACAGATGACACAGTCATCATAGCAAAAACAGACACAGATCTACAATTCAATCTAGAAATATTTAACCAGAAACTAGAACAAATAAATATGAAGATTAATAAAGATAAAACAGAAACAATGATAATCAGTAAACAGAAGAAAAAGCATAAGGTTACCTTAGACTTTAGAACAAGTAGAAAATTTCAAGTGCCTTGGAATGATAATCAAAGCACGGCTAAAAACAGACGAAAACATAAACCACAGAATTGCACAAATAGGAAGACTAGACAATGCAATCAAAACAAAGTTTTTAGGGAAAAAAGAAGTACCAAAACAGGTAAAAATAGAAGTATTAAAAAAAGTAGTGGTCCTGACATTGACACACGGAAGCGAATCATGGACGACGACAGCAAAACAAAGGAGTAGAATACAAAATACAGAAATGCGATTCTTACGAAAAATAGGAAACAAAACCAGAAGGGACCTAATACGAAACACTACATTTAGAGAAAACCTACATACAGTGCATTTTTTTAATTATAGAATTTAGAGTAAGCCATGACTTACAATTTCTATAACAGTGTATATGACATTGATGCTGATCTCACTAAAAAAAGTTACTAGTCATCATACTCTATTTTTATACACTGTAAAAATGAACTTAAATCACAGCCTACTCCGAATTCTATAATAAGAAAGTGCACTGTACAAAAGCAGTTAATGCCACAATTCAAGAAAGCCAGCTAAGATGGTTCGGTTACCTCTAGAGAATGAACCCAGATAGACTAACAAGGCAAATCTATGAAACAAAACCTATAGAACACAGACCCAAAGGACAATCAGGAAAAACGTGGATATAAGAAGTAAACAAAGCAGCCAAGGACAGGGAAATAGATTGGAGCAACATTAACAGACTAACACAAGACAGGAAAAACTGGAAAAAACTATGGAAACAATCACCAATAACGCCAAGGCTCAACGCATACTCACACTCATACACCGAAAGGTAGAATGAGTTTTGGATTAAGTAAATGAGTAAGAATACGGTGTAGTTGTAGTAGACCAGGTGTTTCGCAAGTATATAGTTAGAACAACATGCCGGAGATGGTCGGTTCATGTATTCTGCAACATACTTGACCTAGCAGGTATCAATAATTGGGTAATATATAAACAAGTTACCGGGCAAAAAAAATAAGCAGGCACAACATTTTACTAAAGCTTATTGATGAACTCGACATGAGCATTTTCAGCAAAGAGTTCAATTCCGTGTCTCAATAACTGAGCAGGTTCCATCGAAAAGTACTAAGAGACGTCAATTTCAAATGTTTGAAAAATGGTCTAATAAAACAACCAATACTTGTTTTGACTGCAAAAAAGCATCCAATTATACAATACCAGCCCCGTCCACATCCGTTGCATCAAAACGTCTGTATCACATTCGAATAATAACTGTGAAAACTGAGATACTGCTCCAAACCAAAATCTTCCAAAATGTTCCTTTTTCTACTATTGCCGTCCCGTCCTAGAATTTTATTCCGAAATTGCAACTGTTCTAGACAATCACTCCATTGTAATTAGCGAAAAAACGTTTCAAACACTTGTAGATGCTGGATTTGTTGGATTGGAATGACATGTAACGGGCCAGTGCTCAAAGGTATGCACAAGTCCCGTCCAGACCAATGGTAGATGTTAAATCCCGTAGCTCATGCCGCAGATGGGGTGGATTCTCAAATAAACTTGGCTAATCTCTCACAAAGAGAAGCTCACCGTTTTCCAAAACTCATATTAAACTAATAGATGGTCGTAAAAAAGGGCGTCAGCAGTCGTAGATCGAAGGGTTCTGATGGTCGGTCACGCGACTACTCGTGAATCCGACACCCTGTATATAGACCTCTTACGAAACCTCACCCTGTGTGTAACTTACCTCGTGGAAGCTCTATTAAAACTCGCTCTGACGTTTCACCAATGAGACTCAATACACAAAATAAACACTGTATAAGCACTTGATTTGTCTTACTTAATTTTGCTATTGAAGTCCTCTGAAGACTTCCTTCTTTTAAAACAATACAAGAGAGAAATGCCAATTCAATATTTACTTCTCTCTTGAGCAGAGATATCTAGTCTATAATTGAAATTTGGAATATACACTACGTGCTTTTTGATAGCCAAAAGAACAAAATAATGAAATTAAGCTGCTTCGCCTGGACCAGAGATCCACTTACAAAAACAAAAATACAAAAAGTCGACCTTACTTACATTTATTAAAACAATAATAATAATAATAAAAATGAATCAAACATACACAAACAAAAATACAAAAAACAATAACAAAATAGCACTACAAAAGAATATCAATAAGAGACATAAATTAATTTCTGTTTGGAGAACAGAGTCGATAAAATAAAAAAAAAACAAAAACAAACTATAAGAAAAATTAATTATTATAATAAACAAAGCGAAATGATTCTGTTACGTTAAAATTTTTAAAATAGAACACAAAAGATCAAAATTCAAATATTAATTAACCCGACTAAGGTAAACTTGACCATAAATTGTTAAATATTGACAACTGAACCTTTCATTTAAGAACAAAGAAATGATTGCCAAGTTAGTAATTTTGTTGCAACAATTTATCAAACACCAGCTAAAATTACCTGGGAACGTTCCTGTTACAAATTAGTTAAAAAGTTACTTGAAAAAAAATTATGATTCAATAAAACAATACGAAACTGATCCTGTCTAAGCAAAGTTTTCGTATAAAATATTTCACAAAGTTCGACGTTCTTCTAGTCTTTAAACATTAAAATTCATATAATAAAACATAGCAGGTTTTCTTTCTTACTCATACAGGAATTCTTTCTTCCAGAAGGTATGTGCAGACCTCTGTTTTCCGACGAAAGGTAGCTAGATCCAATAATTGAGAAAACTTTAATTTCGAAGGACAACCACTTATTTTACGTTAATCGCAAAAAAAACATAAGAACAAAATCCAGGCGTTTACACACAATTTTATAAACGAAAATCACTGAGTCTCAAGCACTATTAAAATTTTGCGGAGCTTCCAAAATGTAGTATACACACAGATGCTACACCAACGGGGCCAAAATGGTTGCGTTCCTACCCTCTACAATTTCTGCTTCCTGGAGCAGCGTAATTATATTTGGGTTATACATTCCCCACGATAACGAAATTTATAAGCCTTGCTGTTGGCAAACAAACCACTTTCTTCTGCGACTATTGCGCGTCTCTGACACAAAGAAATTACGATTTCTCCAGTCCGATCTCTTTTTTTTCTAAGAGGATCGCTTCACTTAATTCGGTTTGAATCCAATTAGGGGATGTAGAGGTAAACGTCGAAAATTACCACACGTTGGTTCAAGTCAACAGCTATCAACGTAATGCCTAACCTCTGCGTTTTTTTGTTACGCAGTTCGTACTTACGGAAGTGGGGTTAAGAAGTTGGATATACACCCTAACAGATTAAGACATTAATACTCTTTATGCGACAATGGAAAATTTTACTTGTAGATTCGCTAGTTTAAATTTGACTTCCCCGAGACTGTGTGACTGCAGTATTGCAACTAATGATTCTGGGAATTTGATATTGGAAATCAACGAAAGATACGTCTACTGGAGTCTAGATGTCGAGACCACAAAAATATTAATTCTTTAAAATAACATTATAACAAACATTCGTTTAATGAAACAATTTAAATATTGCGCGTCAAGAAAACAAATATCCGAACGAAATTGAAAAACAGGGGCGGATTTAGTGCGAATTTTAAAATAACATTACAGACACCTGTTGTCACAGAGTTTAAGTCTTGCCGTAAAGATTGTTGGCATTGCTTATACCAACAGATTCCTACGTTAACCGCAGATTTGATTGTGGGAATGAACTGGTTTAATGTTAAATTAAACACCGTTTATTCATTAATGAACGTGAAGTCCCACGTTGAATGAATCCATAAGCAGGTTAGATTCCGTTGAGATCAGTCCAGCCCAAAAATGGATCTGGAAACTTGAGATATGAAAGAAATTAATAAAATGTACGCAGGTTTTACATACACTTTATTAATTCAATGTTATCTGCACCTTTTTATTAAGGTACAGCACATGCATCAGCACAACGTTACATCAACGTACATACTCAATACAACTGTAACGGAAACACTTAATAATTAACTTAATACCTAAAGCAGTCAACCAACCCAACATAAAGAATTGACATCGATCTGCTTTGATCGTTTTGTTTCTAGAGTACTTGCCATTTTAATACAAGACTGATTATCTTCGTACACTACAATAGGATCAAGTTTATATTGAACAATATCTTCAAGTAATTGTTTTATAAATAAACATTCTGTTTGCCAACGATACATATTCTGCTTCAAAGCTTGATAAAGCTACAACAGTTTGTTTCTTTGATTTCCAAAAGACTGTGTTGTCATCTAACTTAATTATAAAACCACTAATGAATGCTTTTTCTATCATTAACATTCTGTACAGAATCTGCATCTACATATGCAGTTATGTTTAATTTACAGTTTTCTGATTTACTAAAATTAAGAACAAAATCTTTTGTATACTTTAAATATCTTAATACATTCTTTAAATGCTTCCAATGAATCAAATTATAATTATTTTGAAATTGACTAAAGTAAGCTACAGAGAAAAAGATATCGGGTTTACTTCCTAACATGGTATACATTAAACTGCCAATTAATTTTCTATATGGTACATTGACATTATTGTCTACGTTCCCTGGTTCTAAATTTAATTTTGCTTCCATTGGTACCTTAGAGATTCTACAATCATACATACCAAAATTTGACAAATTTTTCTTATTAGAGTTTTTTGTGAAACACGCAAATTATCCTCTGCTATTTCAATTTCTAAACCTAAGAATTTTATTTTATTTTTATCTGTTAAGTCTTTCATTTCGAATTCTTGTGATAATTTTGTTTTTACATTATATAAATTATTACAATCTTTAGAGAACATGATCAAATTATCTACCCAAATAATAAGGTAAATATCAGATTTAAGATACAAACCCATTCAAATCCCATATGGCCCAAAAATGCACTTAACCGATCATACCAACACTTTGGACTCTGACGTAAACCATAAAGAGATCTTTTTAACTTGCACACATAACCGCACTTGTACCCTATTAAACCTTGAGGTGGTACATATACACTGGTTCTTTCACATCACCATTTAAAAATGCTGCTTTCACATCCATTGAATATGAAGTAAATCATGCTTTACCATTAACACTAGAAGAATTCGTAGAGTCGCCATTCTTGCAACTGGTGCATATAGGTATATCTTCATCCTGTAGTTTTTCTTGAAGAAAACCTCGTGCCACTAATCTAGCCTTCTTCACACATTTACCTTGAACTTCTTTATGTGTGAACACCCACCTTGAATCTATAACTTTGACATCTCCTGGTGACTCCACCATATCCCATGTCTCATTCCTTTTTAGATTCAACAACTCTTCTTCAATTGCTTCTTTCCATCCTTCATCCTTAACTGCTTCATCGTAAGTTGCAGGATTTTCAAAAGGTAAACATCCCGTTGCCAATGTAGCTACAAGATTCATATCATAATCTTTTAGGTGTGTAGGTAGTTTCCTTTCCCTTGTACTTTTCCTTACATTTAATTCGTTTCTAGCTTGTATCTTCTCTGGTGTTTTTACTGTTTCTCCTTCTTCTTCGTCTTTGAAGGTAAGTAATGGAACATTGTTTTCGGTTTGTAAATCATGAGATTTCTGTCCTTCATCAAAGATAATGCTGCGAGCTGTAACTATTTTGTTTTCAGTAGAATTCCAAAGACGATAACCATTGTTTGTATATCCTGTAAGCCTCATGGTTTTACTTCTTTCGTCTAATTTTCTTCTTGCTTCCTTCGGAACATGTACATGACTAGTACATCCAATTCTTATATTATCAATGTCAATTTTTTGATCAAACCATAATTCAGCTGGCATTTTACCATCCTTTAACGCAGATGTAGGCAACCTATTAATAATATATGTAGCTGACCTAACAGCTTCTCCTCAAAATGTTTTCGACATTTCAGACTGAATTAATAAACAGCGAGCCATATTCATTACAGTGCGATTAAATCTTTCACATACGCCGTTCTGTTTCGGATTCCTCGGAATTGTATACTGTATTTGAATGCCATTTTCACAATAAAAATCTTTAAATTCTTTTGAGCTGTATTCTCCTCCATTGTCACAACGGATTTAAAAGATTTTAACAGAAAACTGTGCTGTAACCAATGTTACATATTCTTTGAATTTATTAAAAGCTTCATTTTTATTTTTCATTAGATAAACCATGGTAAAATGAGAAAAATGTTTTACAAATGTTACATAATACCTCATTCCATCATGATTTGTGGGCATAATCGGACCAGCTACATCCGATGAGACAACTTCCAACGATATCTTTGTCTTTTTTTCTTCAGGAGTATTCTTAAATGTAGCACGCGTTTGTTTTTCTTTTAAACACACATTGCATAACTTCTTAGGAGGATACACTGAAGAATATCCCATTCTTCTATGTAATAAGTCCGCATCACACAGAGTCACATTAGCACTTGCATATTTAAGTGTGAAAGTAATTAAATAAAGATTTCCATGCAAATAACCTTCTGCTACAATATTTGCCTCCTTTAGAATTCTTACAGTTTTGTTCTCAAAGGATACTTTAAGTCCTTCACTTTCGATTTTATTAACTGACAACAAATTATACATTAAATTGTTGCACACTAACACTTCTTTTATTTTTAAATTTGAAGAAAAGTTGTTGGTTACGTATAAATTCCCGCATTTTTCAGCTGTTAACTTTTCACCTTTCTTTGCCACATTAATATAAAAATGTACCTGTTTTTGTTCCAACAGATGATGTTCATTTTGTTTGTTTAACATATGATGAGTAGCACCACTGTCAACTACGAATGTCAGGTTATTGACATCATCAACATCTATGAAGTTAGCTTCTTTGATGTTACCAACGCAATCAGCGTCTAGCATTTTTGACATATCAACGTTTTCGTCGTGGTTTTCACAATTTGGCTTTTGTGAATTTGCCTCGTGATAAATGCTATTTCATGCTCTTCTTGGACAGCAAATGCTCCCTTTTTAGCATTTACTCCAGGACAATCATTACGTTTGTGTCCCTGTTTTCCGCATTTATAGCATCTAAAGGGTTTTCCAATAAGAGGTGTTATTTTGATATTCAAAGAAAAGTGCCATTTTTTAATATAAATGATCGGATGTTTATTTCATTATAAAGAGGAAGGTATGCCGTTAATAGTGGAAAATAACATCAGGCAAATGACCACCACGACCACGCTTACAGGACAATATCCTTTTCATGAAATTTTCCATAACCAAATCGCAAAGTGGCTGCCCTATGTCCTCGATAGCCTCACGAATTCCATCTTTGAGGTCTTGAATCGACGCTGGGCTGTTGGCGTAGACCTTCTCTTTCACGTGGCCCCAAAGAAAGAAGTCGCAAGGTGTTAAATCACAAGATCTCGGTGGCCAATTGTGATCACCTCTTCGAGAGATAACACGGTCCGGAAACTTTTTCCGTAAAAGATCAATGGTTTCGTTGCTTGTGTGGCACGTAGCGCCGTCTTGTTGAAAGTAAACGTTGTCCAGATCAATACCATCCAATTCCGGCCATAAAAAATCGTTAATCATCTCTCGATAGCGCAATCCAGTCACCGTAACTGTTGCTCCAGCCTCATTTTCGAAAAAGTAAGGTCCAATGACTCCGCCGGACCATAAACCGCACCAAACAGTCACACGTTGAGGATAGAGAGACTTTTCAACAATAACTCTTGGATTTTCTGAGCCCCAGATCCGACAATTTTGCTTGTTGACGAAGCCACCGAGGTGGAAATGGGCCTCATCACTCAAGATGATTTTTCGATGGAATTCTGGATCATTTTCATGCATTTCAACGACCCAATCAGCAAAGACACGACGTTGTTGATGATCGGCCGGCTTGAGTTCTTGTGTTAACTGGACTTTATAAGCCTTAAGACCCAAATCTTTATGCAAAATACGGTGTAATGACGTTTGTTGAATGGCTAATTCCAAAGAACGACGAGGAATGGACAAACCTGGGTTTTCTTTAACACTTTCGGCTACAACAGCAATATTCTCGGCTGTTCTTGAGCGACGTGCACGGGCTTTATTCTTCACATCACTAACTTGTCCCAAGAGCTCGAATTTTTTCACCAATTTCTGTATTGCGGTCCGACAAGGTGCTTCACGGTGACCCAAAAATGTTCGAGTTTTACGAACCGTCTCTGCCAAATTTTCACCATTTTTATAGTGAATTCTAATAATTTCAATGCGTTGTTGAAGCGTGTATCGTTCCATATTTATTAATGGCGTAGTTTCTACTTGTCAAATGTCAAAAAATGATAGCTTCAAAAGTGACATCTACCGAAATAGCGGGCTATTCAAAATAACACCTCTTATTGGAAAACCCTTTATAAGGGAACGCTTTTATTTCCAGGGACTTTTGTATTGCTTCTCTCTTCAAAGCTTCTGTTTGCCTTTTTAATGTATTTCTTTTTACCTACAAATGCCACTCCTTCATTACTTTGACAATCGTTATTTCTTCCCGTTCCTTCCTGAAGTAATTTTATTTTTAACATACTGAAAATTAATATCCTTCGAATTTGTACTAAAAATAATATCGATAGAAGTTGTTACAGCCTGATACGACTTGGGCATAGAAGCCAACAATTGAGATATTATCTCTTCATCCTCTATCTTCCCTCCACTTGCACATAAATCTGTCACTATCTTCTCGAAATCAGTAATGTATTTACCAAGTGTCCCTTTTGTAAATTTCATGTTTCATAACTTCCTCTGCAAATCTACCTGTGCTAATAAACCTTTCTTTTTATATGTGTCTTTCAGGACCGTAAACATTTCTTTATCCGTCTTTTTTCCTTTAACCAGCTCTATAACACTGTCAGCAAGCCATTGCACCATTATGTTTCTTGCCTTGATGTCCTTTCCATCGTATTTTTCTTTGTCATCACCTTCCGGAGGATCACTGCTGAGTACTTCAAGCACGTTATTCTGTTCCAGTACTAATTTTAATTTGAACTCCCAGTTAGAAAAATCCGTACCATCAAATGGTTTTAAATTTGTCACGTGCATCATGTTTGACGCCATGTTATTTTCTGCTTTCTTCCAGAAACACACAAACAAACCACTTACACAATTGATCCACCACAACTTCCAGTTTATGCTTCCCCGTCTGGGTCCATAACCTAATAAAATGTACGCAGGTTTTACATAAACTTTATTAATTCAATGTTACACAACGGTCCAGTCCACGAATTCCACAGAATTCACATCCTGCCTGTCAAATGTAAAGGTCACACCGGCTGCTAGTTTTCTATAGAAGTCTTCGGTACCGTTCGAATAAGACAGAAACAATAAAATTTCCTCTGATAAACACCGAAAAAAATGATTCGGGAAGATGAAAGAATGGTCGTTAAAAGTTCCGTTACCTGGTCACCGAATGCAATTAAAAGGGACTGGCCAGTGCTGGTAACGCGGAAGAACTCAACACCCACGTGCCACCATATTTTTGCATTCTTTTGTTTTAGATAATAAAACAAAAAGTACATGTAGAATTTACAAACTTGCAAAGTTGCACATGGTGTTAAATGAAAAATATGAGAAAAATTCTAAAAATTCTGGGGAAAACGCTGGAAATTCACACTAAACAACCGAAGACAAACGAATTTTATTAAATAGATTACCTTGAGCCTGAGAAAGTTCAAATAAGCAAAACCGACAAAAAAGGCATTACAGCAATGATTTCTTAGGTTAGGAATACTAAGGTATATTCTTACCACTGAAGTTACCACAGTAATTAGAAGTCAAAACGAAGCTCGCACTATAAATACACCAGTCAAGCAAGTAGGTATGTCAACAATTACATTTATTGTATTTTATAATTTATAAGCAGCTATTAATCGGGAAGAACATTTTTTATCGATAATTTTTTGTATCGTGACCTCAAGTAAAAATAGCCTTGCAGATTCCCAGCTACTACTACATCATGCAATGGAATTCCCGAGGAGCTTTTATACTTGTTAAACAGAAAAATATTGTAGTACAATAATATGAATGGTGGAGATATTTTGACTAGAGAAGGATAACAGTTCAAATATAAATGCATCTGACATTTAAAACACGTGTCTTTTCTCGCAACTATCATCTTTAGCTGTAAAACAAATAATCATTTTTTTTAAGAAGATCACATCGTCACTAAACATTGAAGATAATGTAATTTCTCTAGTGGTAATTTTTATTTTTAATTTAATAAACTTATAAAAACAATATCAGTGTACAAGTTATTAACCCTAACCAAGTGGATAAAACAGTGCTATCACTTTCTGTAAGAAAGAGGTTCTTTTGCATTTTAATTTTTCGCATTCGAAAAACAACGTTTTTATCTCAACGTTGACCTTTAACATTTGTGAATTCTCATCCTCTTTAATATACGTTATTAATAGCATTTATTGGTAAACTGAAATCTGTTGTAACATTCTATTTTATTATACATTGAACAAAATAACACAAAAATATAATGACTATCTTATAAAAAACTTTTTATGAACTTCTACAACTTTCTTCTTCTTTCTTATATTATTCTACTACTAGGTCCGTAATATAGGTTTTTACGTTGTACATTATTTTTCTCAATTACCAACCTAGCAATTCTTGACACTCCTCCTTAATTTAAAAAATAATGTGAATCAAAAAAACTTCCTACAAACTTTTAAATAATACAAACAAAATATTTAGTATAACTTAATCATAAATCATTAAACGTTTAACAAATTTATCAAACTTAATTCTACCTAATGCTTTAGTTAATACATCTGCTATTTGTTCCTCGGAGCAACAAAAGTTTAATTGTATTTCTTTGTTTTGAACTCTTTCACAAATGAATTTGTATCTTATGTCTACATGTTTGCTTCTCTGGTTTACAATTCCGTTCTTGATTGTGTGAATTGCTCTTTGATTTCGCCTTTCACTAATTCAATTATCAGGCCTTATAAATAACTAACACTTTTTACACATTCTGCAGCTGCTATAACTCGGCTTCGGCAGTCGACATAGCCACTATTGGTTGACGTCTTGAACTCCAAGCTACAGGTCCACCACAGAACATGATAACAAATCCCGTTGTATTTTTTCTTGTTTGCTCATCCCCTGCATAATCAGAATCACTGTAGGCAATAATTTCATTTGTTCTTGAATTTCTTTTGTAACCAATTCCAAAGTCTTTAGATCCAGCTAGGTATCTCATTGTTCTTTTAACATTCTTAATATTTTCTGTATTTGGACTTTCAATAAATCTACTATTGAAATTTACTGAATATGAGATATCTGGTTTTGTTCTGTTAGCCATATATAGAAGACTTCTCTCTATATGGAAAACTTAGTTTTCCGTCTTTTATTGTTTCTATTTTCTTTTGTGAAACCATTGGGGTTGGTTTCGGTTTTGATTCTTCCATATTATATCTTCTCAATGTTTCATTTATGTACTTGGTTTGTTTTAATTTTAGGTGGTCATCTGATTTTTCTATTTCCATTCCTAGAAAAGTTTTTAAATCTAAATCCACTTTTATTTCAAATTCACTTGCTAATTTTCTTAGAATATTTTTAATTTTGCCCATGTCTTCTCCTACTATAATCCCATCATCAACGTACAAAGCCAACATTAAACAGCAGTCGGAAGTTTTAAAAATGCATCTTTCTGATTTTGTTTCTGTCAAGCCATTATCTTTCAAATAGTTAGTGAATCTTTCTATCCATTTTAAAGGAGCTTGTTTGAGTCCGTATAAAGATTTGTTTAATTTACAGATTTTGTTTTCTTCTTCAAAACCTTTTGGTATATTCATAAAAATATCTTGATCTAACTCACCATACAAAAAGGCTGTTTTGATGTCGAATCCAATAATATTCCAATTCTTTGCAGTTGCTAATGCGAAAATGACTATTAATGAGTTGATGTTGATTACTGGACTGTACGTATCTTCATAGTTGACCCCGTGTTCTTGTTCAAAACCTCTAACTACTAGTCTCGCTTTATAAGTTCCATCTTCTTTTATTCTAAACACCCATTTATTAGTCAGTATTTTACTGTTACCTGCTTCATCTCTGTTAACAACTTCCCAGGTTTTATTTTCTATTAACGATTGCTTTTCATTTTCTATAGCTTTTCTCCATCTTTCTCCATCATTTCCATTTATTGCTTCAGTGTATGTTAACATGACATAATCATCTAGATATGAGGGGGTCTTAATTGTTCTTACTTTACTTGTGCTTTGAATTCTTGGTAATTGTGCAATGGCTTCGTCTTCTGTTTCTTGTTCCTTTTCTTTGTATTCTTCATCTATTTCATTCAAACTAATTTCATCTTGATCAGTATTATCTGTATCGTCTTCATCTTCAATGTTTATAATGTTTGCTTTATTCTTATCTTCTATATAGTTCTCAAAAACAACATCTCTTGAGATAATTACCTTCTGTCGAGTTTCATCCCACAACCTATAGCCGTTCGGAGCATATCCAATAAACATGTAATTTTTACTTTGATCTTCTAGTTTCTTAAGAGGACCTAAAACTTTTGCATATACATTTGAACCAAATATCTGCAATATTGATAGATTGGGACGATATGATGTCCATTTTTCTGCAGGTGTTACTTTCAATGTATCTGTAGGACTTCTATTTATTAAATAGGTAGCTGTTCGTATAGCTTTTCCCCACATCTTCTTTTCGAACTGTTTTTCTGCTATAAGTGCTTTTACTCTGTTAATAATTGTTCTATTCAATCTCTCCGATCTGCCATTAAGTTGAGAAGTATGTGGTATTGTGTAATCTAATCTGATTCCTTTCTGCTTGCACCATTATTTTAATTCTTCACTACTATACTCTCCTCCATTATCGCAACGCATCTTCCATAGTTTAAGGTTTCACTTCGCTTCTGATTCTTCTACATACTCTTTTATGACATTTAAAGCTTCAGATTTCTTTTCAAGAAGATATACAGTCACGAAGTGCGTATAATCGTCGAGGAATGTAATGAAGTACTTCTTTTTATCCCAAGTTGGTGGATCTATGGGTCCACAAATATCAGCATGTACTATTTCTAAAGGTCTCTTAGCTCTTATACGTTCATTAGAAAATGAATTTCTTGTCTGCTTTGCTTTAAGACATACTTCACAGATAGCATCATGTTCAAAATTACTGATTTTTATTCCATCTGCCATATTTGTTAATTTTTTTATATTATTTTCAGTCAAATGTCCTAATTTTATATGCCATTCCTTTAATGGATTTACTTTTTCTACTGTTAAAGCTTTTTGTTCTTTTTTTATCAAATTATATTTCATATAGACCGTTTTCTTTTAATCTTCCTTCTGTTAATTTCTTTTGATCCTTATATATTTGAACTTTGTTCTTTAAAAGTTTTACTTCACCACCATTTTGGGTAATAGCTTTTACTGATAACAGATTTTTTGATAAATCAGGCACATGCAAGACATCCTTTAAAATAAAATCTTCTGTTTCAACTTTCCCTTTTTTATCAGCACGCATTACTTGATCATTCTTTGCGACACCTATTTCTACATTAATGTTTTCAGTATCTTTTAATAAATTTGATTATTACTGAAATGAGAAGTATAACCACTATTAACAATTCAAGTAGTTTTTATATTTGCCTCATCATTTTTATCAGAGTATGTTAAAAATGCAATTTTGGAATGATTAACTTCTTTATCATTTGTGCGTTGTCTAAAGAAACAATTTCTTTCAACATGATTGCTCTTTTTACAAATACTGCATGTTTTCTTTTGACAGAATCTAGCTATGTGACCAAATTTGTTGCATTTATAACATTTTATTCGATTATTATTCCCATATTGGTTGGTTTTATTCCGATTTGGGTTTCCTACCTTATCGGTTGCTGCTGTCTTTAACACAGGTTAGATTATCAAGTGTTCTATGCTTTTCTGGTGTTAATTCCCAGACGCTAATAAAGAATTTGAAGGTTTCAGGTAATGTGGTTAGGATTTTAGAGATCAGCATGCAGTCATCTATCTTTTGATCTAAATTTTTAAGCATAACAGCTACGTTTTGCAGTTTGGATATGTGTGAAGCCATGTCACTGTTTTTATCATATCTAAAATTAAAGAATTCTTCTAAAAGGATACACTTACTTTGCTCATTATCCCTTTGATAAATCGAACATATTTTATCATACATTTCCTTTGCATTTTTACAATTCATGATGTATGTTAGTGGCTTTTTATCAAGGGTTGTTATTATTATTCGCTGTGCTTTAGCATCCTTCTTATCAAGTTCAACTGCAGTTTTTGCTGTTGATATTTCAGTGCCATTTATTATTTTATGAAGACCATATGATTTAAAAAAAATATCCACTTGAAACTTCCACATCGGTTAATCTGCATTTTTCAATTTTTTAACGCTATTCAGCTCGTCCATTTTACCGGCCATGATTCTTTCCATTCAGTTTACTAACTTGACCTTGTTTTTTATTCGTTCTTTTTTATTTATCTTATTTTATTTTATGCTTTATTCAATTATATTGAATCTGGGCCCATAACCTGTTATTAATAGCATTTATTGGTAAACTGAAATCTGTTGTAACTTTTTATTTTATTATACATTGAACAAACTAAAACAAAAATATAACGACCATCTTATAAAACTTTTTATGAACTTCTTCAACACACACGCCCTTTCTTCTTCTTTCTTATATTATTTTACTAGTAGGTCGGTAATATAGATTTTTATGTTTTACATTATTTTTCTCAATTACCCTCCTAGCAATTCTTAACGATATAGAGTGTATCAATGCAAATAAAAAAAGGACTAAACAAATATACTTGGGCTTGTTAGCTTGAATTTCTTTTAAAAATGACTAATTTAATTAATAATAATTGCACACTTTTTAAATAGTGACTTTCAAAATGCTTTAATGTGGTATTTCCTTCTAGAATACATAGATGTCACTCTATTCACGCATAATTAATTAATCTTCTCCGGATACCGCTGCATCGTTAAATCAAGCAGAAGTCCTGTTTCCTAAAATGATAATCATGTTCGCCTTCTCGACGTTTTAGATTTTATAAATTATCACACGTGTCTATAAACTACCTAAACATAACTCATCAGTTAAAATCGGAAATCTGATGGTTTATATTGTTTTTACTTTATCTTTATCCACAGTTATCTCACATTAAAAAATACCAAAGTAGCCTGTATGATACATGCATTTGTGCAGAATGGGTGATCTACCTAGTTGTTACACCATAACTACTACTAACTACATGAAGATTCCTTCTCCACAAGTGCTTATAAACTGCTATATCTACCAGATATGGCTTGATATTCATCGACACAAACTCCAACACAACCTCTGCAATATTCTGAACAACTCGATACCAGTTCCGTCTGTAGTTTTGCAAAATAGCAAGTTTTCAGCAATTGTAGCACCCTGATAGAGTCTGATATAGCAAATTAAATAGGAATCGTTACTGCTGTCTGTTGCTTCAGGAAGTTGTATGGAAAATAATTTCTCAACTAATTCAGATTTAAGCTGTTGCTGAATATTAACAGATATATCGTTCATTCTTCGGAAAATCGTAACGGTCTGACAGAGCAATCTTCTTAAGTTGTTTAGCATAGCTTCCACCAAACATTGTTTCTGCAATGTCTATAGCAGCTGGTAGAATAAGTAGCTTTGCAATCATTGTATGTGATCTTTTACATTTGGTTATTTTTAAGCCACTTTGTACGATGCCAATAAAGCTCTTTCATTTATTGTGAGGACTTTGTGAAAATTTGACGTCTGTTTCTCGAAAGATCTGAGTTTCTCTGCAAAGAATTCGCGGGGTTTACCAGTATAATCTTTGTGTGGGGTTTCTAAATGCCTCTTGAATTTATTCGGTTTTATGCTACTTGCAGCCAAAATTTAGAAACAAATAACACACGATTGCTTGAAGAATAGCATCTTCTGGTGTAGGTGTTCTAAGTGTTATAAATGCCAAACATACAGCCACTATGCAGGAAATTGCAAATGTGGCGATAAAATGGAAACAAGAGATAAATAAAAGTGCTGGCAAGGAAGCCACAAGCCAAACCAATGCTAAAGCCAACTTTATTGCATAACCTGCAAAATAAGAGGGCACGCTACAAATGACATGGCATGCCCTATTTATAAAAAATTCTTAAATGAGTTAAGAGGCAGTAGGAGACAGGCAAATACAAAACAAAATGAGAGTCCTTCAAGTAAACGCCAATAGAAGGAGATCAGTTCACGACCTGTTATTAAAAACAGCACATAAAAAGTTAGTAGACATCCTGATACTATCAGAACCCAACAAACATATGATACAAAATGGGCCATGGTTTTCGGATGACAACGTAGACGCCGCAATAAGGGTGTTAGATAATAACAACGACTGAAAACATATGAAGTGGGGTCGGCAGCCGGATATGCGTGGATAAGGGTGGAAGATATTCACATATACAGTTGTTATACATCGCCTAACGTTGCGGAAGACTCATAGTCATAGCGAGTTTTTGAGCAAATTGAAAAATAGCATAAAACAGCCCGGCACCAACGAAAAGCTAATAATAGGTGAGGACTTCAATGCTAAATCCAACATGTGGCGAAATAACGTAAAAGGCAAAAGAGAGGACATTTTGGTTGAGTGGATCCCTCAAGAAAGATTAGAGGTGGTTAACATGGGAACCCACCCTACGTTCACAAGGGGAAATTTTCAATCTATAATAGACCTTACATTAGTCTCAGAAAACATTCTCGAAAGGATCAAAAATTAGAAGGTGACAGTGGACAAAAACTTGTATTGCCTGCATAGAAAGTATAAATTATTCAGTCGAAGAATATACGGAGATACTAAATCAGACCTGCGACAAAATGTCCACGAAAAACAACAAGCATCCTAATAAGAGGCCAAAAATATATTGGTGAAACGAGAAGATTGCCTAGCTTAAGAAACAAGAGATTGCTAACAAGAGCAAATGGGAGGACTTTAACTATGCAGGATGAGAACTGAGCTGCGGAATAGTTATAAAATAACAAGGATCGATTTGAAGAATGCGATTATAGAAGCAAAGGGGGATGGTTTGTGACGAAATCAAGAATAACATCTGGGGTTATAGTTACAAGATTGTGGCAGACAAGCTCAATCTACAACCTAAGATAAACCCTAGATGAAAGACAGCTTAATCGCCAAAGTACAAATTTATTCCTTAAACACAAAGAAGATAAATGGAAGGAATATGGCTCTCAAGAACCTGAAAACTTTTATGAGTTGAATGAGACAATATCAGAGGAAGATCTAACCCTGGCTACGAGTAAACTAAGAAGAAATAAGGCGGTGGGAACCGACACCATTCCGGCTGAGATAGTACAGGTTATGGCAAATACACAAAACCATTACCTCCGCCAATTATTACATAAACAAATGGCAAATAATATCTTCTCAATAAAATGGAAAGAAGCAAGGCTACATCTGATTGAGAAGCCAGTTAAACAAGGCGACTGTAAGGGTTATAGGCCTATATGTATTTTAAGCAGTACTACCAAACTATTTGAGCACATTTTGTGTGGGAGAATGAGGAAAACACCTAAATTAGGGCGAGCTCAACTCAGCGAGATGCAATGGGGCTTCCGCTAAAGGAAAGCACAATCGACGCTTTGAAAGAAGTGAGAAAGTTTTCCAAAGATGCAAATTCCGGGGATCTGAGAACCAGAGGCTTCGGATTAATGATCACCGTTGACGTCAAAAATGCCTTTAACTCGGTCACATGGGACGGGATAATAAACGAGCTAATCAACAGGAATATACCATGATATCTGGCGAAAATGATATGCAGCTACCTCACGGATAAACACCTGATTATAGGAGACAAGCAGAAACTTAAGGTATCCAGGGGAGTCCTACAGGGCTCTATACTAGGTCCCCTCTTGTGGAATATCTTCTACGACACCAGAGTGACAATCATAGGTTACGCTTATGACGTGACCCTTCTGATTAGAGAAAAAAAGGAGGATATAATGAATCCTGCTAGTTACAATGAAGTTAGTCAGTTCAGTTGTCTTATTATTTTATTATTTTCTAAAAATCAGGGTTCGTTTTGTTTTCTTTCAGTTGTTTAACAATCTTTTGACATTGTGAATTGTGTAATTGAAATAATAAACAAAAATTCTAATTTTGCGTTTTAATAAATAAAAAGGTGACCAAACTATTATTTATTTTCAATCTAGTCATTACAGAGGAACAACTAAGAATGAGGACAAACATAGCGCTCCAACGACTCAACAACTGGTTAGAACGCAACAAACTGGATCTCGTGTCACAGAAAACCAAAGCAATGTTGTTAGTTGAGGGTGACTAAATTAAATAATTAACTGTGGAGATCGAAGAGGTCGTCACGACCATGGAGACCCTTAAATACCTAGGAGCATGGGTTAGCAGAAACTCTCAATGAGCATGGTAGATTAGAAAAATCATGGTCAAAGCGGAGAGGACCGCCAAACAACGAAGGACTATCTGAAAAAAAGGGACATGTACTGGCCTCAGTGACTGGATGCAGCCCCAATATGGGGGAAGTATTAGATGTAGAAAAATACAGAACAATGTTGAAAAGTTTCCAACGTAGACTGTTGATTAGGATAGTGTAATCTCACACGACGGTCTCTACTGAGACCCTGCAGGTAATCACAAGATCTATCCCTAACGATCTCCTTGTAAAGAAAATATTGAGAACACAAAGCAGAAAAGAACCAAGATCGAATAAAAAACAAATGCGGACTGAAACATTAACAGAGTGGCAGAACAGATGGAGTATAGATACTGGGAAAGCACGATGGACAAAGCATCAGACATTGATGCAACCGAAAGCATGATGACGTAAACTTTTACCTGTCCCAGTCTCTGACAGGCCATGGATGCTTTCAAGATTTCCTGCACGGTATCAAAAAAGAAGAGACTAACACGAGTTGGTACTGCCAGGACGAAGACAGTGTACAGCACACGTTTCTTGTTTGCCCAAAATGGGTAAGAAAAAGAAGAGGTTGCGAACTAGTTATTAGTACGGAGCTGAGCAAACACACAATAGTTCAAAAAATGTTAGGAAAGAGAGCTGGGGGAAAGTGTCCGTATATATACAAGATATTATGATCATCAAACAAGAAGAAGAACGCTTGAGAAGGAACAGATGATAGCATCGAAGCCTTAACCGTGACTAAATGTAAACTGCAAAGGGTGCCAATTAAAGTGAAAGTAGATCAAAATACCCGGTCGACCCATGACGTAATGCTATCGCAGTTCCACGGGAATATGAACGTTGCCCGGGGACCACTTGTTTCTCTAGTACATTATGTACTGTAATGTCATTTTAAAGTTTTGCGTACTCATCCGAGTTCTGTTGTGAGTGTCGCTTTAAGTGCATTCATTTAATATGAATTCATTATTTCATTTCGCTAATTTTAATGTTTTGCAAGTTACTTTTGTGGTTATCAAACATCTTGCTTAAGGTTTCTTTGAAGTTCATTGTTAAAATTGAAATGTATTTAGCGAATTGTTTAATGTTTCTTTTATCGTTGGTAAAGTCATTTCTTCATTGTAAGAATATTTTAATATTCAGGTTTCATTTTTAAAATTTACTATTTAACTTCATTGTTCAAATTATCAAAGTACGTGACTTTTTGTAGAATTTAGCCGTCTAAACATTTTTTATAGTTTCCGATTCGCAGAACTTTTATTTACATTTGAAGTCTTTTTCTCGAAAGCATTATTTACCGTCAGCAGTTCACGTCTGTTGTTTTGATTTGATGGTGTACAGCCAGCTTCCGATGTTTCTTTTATTTTACGAGGCAAGTTGTATACAGGGTGTTGTTCGGCAAGGAACCTATATACAGTGTGTTGGTTCACAAGAAGCTGGCCATTGATACCCTTTGATCTTCAACTTCTGGCGCCTTTAATTTTTGAACATCTGGACTTGTCAAGAGTTTTTGGTTGTGTAAGCTTTCTTTTTCTCTTTGGTTAAGATAAGTTTAGCTAGGACCACCCCGTCTTCGACCTGAGCTACGGGATTGAACATCTAACTACGACCGTGACGGGCTTTATGCTTACTTTTCAGCTTTTACCCGTTACAGTACACCAACTACGCCCGGAGAAAAAGTGTTCAAACTGTTTGTGTTCTGCCCCAATCCACAGACGAAGTAGATGCTATCGCAAATTACACATTTCTTCCAATCTTCGTTCTAAACCTCCACATAATCACATTTGCGTTTGAATACTGTAGTGCTGGATACTAAAGTGCATATTGTCTTGAAGCTTTTGTGGAATTCTTATTGCAAGCACCGTAAATTAATATCATATCGGTATACTCATTCAAGGTATAATTAATAGTCGAATGATTTTAACTTTTATTAAACAAGGCATTTCTAACTTTAACAGTTGTTATGTAAAAGACTAGACTTTTATATCTTTAATTCATAAGGGAGAATTTCTGTATACTTTATGTAAGCTTTTTTTGATACTCGCTCTACATTATAATTTCCATCAATTTCAGATGTTATTTGTTGTTCTTGTTAATTTTGAACATTGGACATTTTTCAGTTGAATATCCAGGTTTTTCCTATTTCGAATTAATGTACTGCCGTAGTAGCAAGCTGTATGTGTATAATTGAAAAGCTCATTTTATACATACCCAGCAGTAAAACTTCATAAGCTGCTGTCAAATAAATCCCAAAAGTCAATTCTCCCTTTCCTCTCCAAACCAAGAAGCAATTGATCCAACCGGAAGCTAATTTGCTTAAACTGCAATTTTATTCTAAAAATGTAACTCTAATTAACAACACAAGAGACAATTTTTATTTATAATAATTTTACAATTTTTTAAGCTATAGAATTTACATCAATAATTTCAATCTTATTTGGTCTACGAATTTTTGTATTTTGATGGCTAATTATGTATCTCTAATTATTATTAGGAAAATTATAGTATCAGCTGCCTGTTTAGTACTGTCTAGCAAGTAAGATTCTGTAGCACTTTAAGTACCATTCTCCTTATATTTTCATCATCGTCTTTATTCAGTTTCTCTTTGCATGCTATACCAGCAATATTTTCCTTTGTGTATTCCGCAATAAGATTAAACCTGTAATTTACATCATGATTTTCAAAGTCCTCTAACATTTCTGTCAGTGTTGTACAAATCCAACTATTATTGTTAATACCAAAATATTTGAATTTAGGAAGTTTTGTAATTAAAAACTGGTGATTTATTTTTGATAAATCATTGCCACTTAAATCTAACAGTTCAAGTTTGCGCAAAGAAAACAGAACAATTTCATTTATCTTAAAAAGTCTGTTATGCGACAAATTCAAAAATTGTAGTTCGTTCAAGTTTGAAAAAGTGCCAATTTTCAATTCGGATATAAAATTGATTCCAAGCCCTAAACTTTTTAAAACGGGAGAATTCTGAAACGCACCTAGCGGGACCATCTGAATATTGTTATCTGTCATTATTAGATGGTGTAAACTGTTCAATCCGAAAAATGAGTCTGTCCTGAGGTTAGAAATTTTATTGTGAGTCAGAATGAGTGTTTCTAAATTTTCTAATCCTATAAATGTGAAATCATCAATTGTTTCTAAATTATTACAACTGATGTCTAAAGATTCTAATTTTATCATTGAGTTGAACGCACCGCTCTGTATAGTTTCAATACTAGAGTTTGATAAATTCAAAATGGGCAAACTATGTAATCCTCTAAATGTATTATTTTTAAGAATCTTTAGGTAGCTTCCGGTTAGATCAATAGATGTCAGATTTCCAAGTTCGATAAATGCGTTCGGAAATATTGTGTCCAATCGATTGTTCTGAAGATATAAATTTTGTAGGTTTTTTAAACCTTGAAACGTGTTCTCTTCCAAAGTTGTTTGATAATTGTGACTTAAATCTAAATTTGTCAAAGCTATCATAGAATTAAACGCACCACTCTGTATGTTCTTAAGACCAAAGTGGCTTAAGTTGAAGAAACGCAAACGACTTAATCCTTTAAATGCGTCTTTTTTAATAATTTCTACGTTACTTCCTGTTAGGTCTGTAAAATCTAGGTGCTCGAGTTCTGCAAATGCATTTGGTGATATCGAGGATAATTTATTGCCTTGTAGATACAAGTTTTTTAAATTCTTTAAACCTTGGAATGAATTTTCTTCCAAACTAACCAATTTGTTGCAACTTAAATCTAAATCTTTTAAATTTAGCATGGAATTGAACGCACCGCGCTGTATACTTTCAATATCAGAATTCGTAAGATTTAATAGGGGCAAGGTATGTAATCCTTTAAAAGTGTTATTTACAAGCATCCTTAAGTTAATTCCTTTTAAATTAATAAATTTTAAGTTTTCGAGTTCTTCAAATGCATTTGGAGATAATAAAGCCAATCGATTTCCATAAAGGTACAAATTCTGAAGATTTCTTAAACCTTGAAACGTGTTTTCCTCTAAACTCATTAACAGATTGTTACTTAAATCTAAATCTTTTAAACCTGACATAGAATTGAAAGCACCACCCTGTATAATTTCAATTTTACAGTTTGTTAAATTTAATAAAGGTAAACAGTGTAATCCTTTAAATATATTATTCTGAAGCGTGCTTACGTTACTTTCCTTGAAATCAATATCAATAAACTTTAGGCTTATAAGTTCTGCAAATGCGTTCGGATTTATGGAAGAAAATCGATTACCTTGCAGAAATAAATTTTGCAGGTTTACTAAACCTTGAAATGAATATTTTTTTAAGCTTTCTAACTTGTTATAACTTAAATCTAAATCTAGTAAACTTACCATGGAATTAAAAGCACCACTCTGTATATTTTCAATATTACAGTTCGTCAGATTTAAGAGAGGTAGACGATGTAATCCGTTGAATATATTACTTTGAAGCGTTACGTTACTGTGTTTAAATTCGATATTAATAACTTTTAAGCTTTCAAGTTCTGCAAAAGCATTTGGAGATATTGAGGAAAATAAATTGCCTTCCAGAGACAAATTTCTCAAATTTTTTAGGCCTATAAATGAATTTTCCTCTAAATTTACTAACTTGTTATAAGTTAAATCTAAATATTCTAAACCTATCATAGAACTGAAGGCACCACTCTCTATATTTCTAATACTACAACTTGTTAAATTTAATAAAGGCAAACGATGTAAACCCCTGAATGCGTATGTCTTAACTATTCCTATGTTACTTCCGGTTAAATCTATATAGTTTAGGTTTTCTAGATCTGCAAACGCATCTGGAGATATTGAAGATAATCTATTACCTTGCAGATACAAGTTTCTTAAATTTTTCAAACCTTGAAATCTATGCTCGTTTAAATATGTCAACTTGTTGTAGCGTAAATCTAAGTCTTGCAAGCTCAACATTGTAGTAAACGCATGGTATTGTAGATGTTCAATGTTGGAATTTCTTAAATACAATGAAGTTAAATTGTTTAATCCAAAAAATGCGTTTTTATTTAGAACTGTTAAGTTATTGTCGCTTAAATCTAACTTTTCTAAGCGATTCAATGTAGCAAACGCTCCGATTTCCAAATCTATAATAAGATTATGATTTAAGTAAAGCTTTTCTAGTTGACTTAAGTTTTTAAATATTTCTTTATCAATCGTCTGTATTCGGTTACAAGCAACATTCAAAATTTTCAAACTAAAAAGTTGGTGAAAAATATGCTTCTGTATTTCACTAATAAGATTATTATTTATATAGAATTCTTTTAATGAATTCAGAAAATAGCTAACGTTACCAAGGGTGGTTAATTGGTTGAAACTTAAATCCAAAATCTGCAGTTTTGCCAAGTTTCGGAAGGCAGACGCTTGAACTGAAGTTAAATTGTTTCTGTCGAGTTTAAGTTCCCTCATGTGTTCAAAACTCCAGTTAGATCTGATAGCGAAGGCAGTATCGCTTAACGTCTGAACACGGCTGTTGGATAGTGTTAAAGCAATCAGGGCAGACCTGCGACAGGCGGTATTTGTCCAAAACGTTTTATTGTCCACGTGAAGTATCAGCGAATCGGTTATGCGCACTTTGTAACAACGGCTAGAACAAGAATCTTCGGTGTGTTTGTGGAAAAATTTCGTGAGCTCTTCGTTTGTTATACCACTGCAAGCATATTTTGTCCAAGAGCAAAGGACACCGTACTCTTTGTGCTTTATTAGATCTTCTATGTTACACATTTGAAATGTGAAATCCGCACTGATTGAGGTTAGGAAATAAATAATGATTGTGTAATGTCCAATTTGAACCATGTCTTAAATTTTTTTTATCGTTTTTACACTTTGTAGATTTTGTACTTCCTAAAACGAAAAGTAAATTTTACATAAAATCTAACAATTTTATACACATCTGTATACCTTACCACTGAAGTCTATCAAATGAAATACGTCAAAGCAGATTTAACACTATATTGTAGTTATCTGACGATTTTTTTATCAAAACAGAACTTTCATAAAGAAAGTATTATCAGTTGTTCTATTTAACTTTAATCTTTCCTATTCTAAAAACAACTTTTTTATCTTAACATAGAAATGACCCAAAATTTCCGCGAATCTTCATTCTATACCTTTGTTTTAATTTGTATTAAAATTTTTAAAAAAATTAGTTTCAAATTAAAATACAAAAGGGAGTTTGTAAAAGCATTCAACCTACCAAGTAATCTTCACTTTGAAAACTAAGCTTTTTATGAATAATGTGAAAGAATGTGTTTCATGTTTAATATCACATTAATTAAGCAAGCTTTATGTAATTAACCGAAAAGATTAGGCACACAACAACACGCAGTGTCTTTATTTATTTATCATTATCATTAAAGCTGGGATTTTATGCAAAATAGATATTTTGGGATATTTTGTTTATTTATATAGTTACGTTTGCGAGTTCCAATGCTAATTTATTTAAAAAAATACAAGTGAGTTTTCTATCCCTAAGCATTCACAAAACTAGAAATGAGAGCTTATTATAACTAGCAGCTAACCAAGAAGTGGCTAATAAACATTGGGGTTGCATTATTTATAGGTTCTGGTGGATGATGTTGAACATGAATGTTAATTATGGATAGGGGAAGTCCTGAAGACAGGAATGCTGTGAATATTAACAAAAAGCAGCCGCGGATCAAAGGCCAGTCGCTCCGAGGTAACGGGCCCTTGTCGTCGGACCAATCACTCACACAAGGCAGAACGGATTCAGAGAAGAAATAGGAGCCTCGAAAATGGACGGTCTAAACGGAAGCGACCTTGACGAGATATAGGGTACGCTTGGGTATATGGAACATAACATCGTCAACAGGAAAGGAGAGTGAACCCGTGGAAGAATTAGATAAATATAAAATAAATATATTGGGACTATCAAAAGTGAAGAAGAAACTAAAGGTATGATAAACTTAGATAAAGGATTTACTCTCAGATACTCAGGTACCCCAAGAGCAAAGTGGAAAACAGATGGTATGAGAATTATAACAACTACGAAATAGAACAGAAAGTAACAAATTGGAAAGCTGTAAACTCAAGAATAACAACAAGAAAGAATAAGAATAATACAAATACATGCATCAACAGATAATGCCACAGCAGACAATAAAGAGTCCTTCTATGAAGAGCTGCAGAGAACAATAGAAATATTGCAAACCAAGAACCAAAACGTAATTGTAATGGGAAACTGGAATACCCACATTGGAAACAAACAAGAAACAGGACAAGGAAGCATGGGAAAGCATGGAATAGAAGAAGACGTAAATGATAGTGGAAGAAGAATCTTAAACTGTTACATCTGGTTTAATCATAAAACAATACACAAAATCACGCATGAAGCAAATACATTAAGACATAAAAGCATGATAGGCTATATAACATATACAAAGAACACGCGAAGTGCAATAGAAGATATTAAAGTTATAAGAGGAGCGGAATTATATACAAGACATAGACTAGTATTGGCAGATAAGACTTTAAGAAACCAAAGAGAAGCAGAACAAAAAAATTCAGAAGAATAAAATTAGAGTAATTGAAACATCAAAATGAAAGACAAGAATAAGAAAGATAAGTAACAGAAAAACTGAAAGATTTGAAAATGAACAACGCAATGGAAGCGAATGGGACTTATGTGATAGATGGAAAAACTTTAAAAGAGCAATTACGGAAACAGCAGAGGAAATATGTGGAACTAAGATAGTCACACAAAAACCTTGGCGAAAGAGAACCAAATGGTGGACAGAAGAAATAACAAGCAAAGTAATGGCGTAAAAATGCATGGAAAACATACATAAGAACAAAAGCGGAACAAGACAGAAGGACATACATATAAAAAAGAAATGTCGCTAAAGAAACACTAAAACAAGCCAAGAAAGAGAGCTGGGAAGAATTTAGAAGAAGAATTGAAGAGAATTATACAGAAAACCAGAAACAGTTATGGAATGTACTCAAAGGGCTAAATGGAACTAGAACTCAAAATGTTACAAATATAAAGAATTTAAGAGGAGAATTACAAACAGAAACAAGAAGCATACGTAAAACTTGGAAAGACCACTACCTAGCTAAATTTGAAAATGAAGAAGATCAAATACACGAGATACAGGTAGAAGATACAAATAGGAAAATAACTAATAATGCAAGAGAAATTACTGAGGACAAACTAAAAAAAGTATTGACGAAAGCAAAAAGTGGAAAAGCACCCGGTGAGGAAGGGATTCATGCCGAGATGTTAAAGCACGGAGGACCAGAATCTATAAAAAGGGCTAAGAAGAATATTCCAACAAGAATCGAACACGGAAAGAATTCCAGATGAATGGGAAAAAACATGGTAATACTCATTTATAAAAATGGAGAAACAAACAACTTATTAATAAGAGGAAGCACATTCACCCGCAAACTAGTACACAAACTAACATGGACATCACATGATGGCATCACCAAAAACCAGATAGAATACATTATCCTAGGTAGAAGGTATAAGAGCTGTCTTCTAGATGTTCGAGCCATGAGAGGCGCAGATATAGCCTCAGATCATGAACTAATCGAAACAAAATTCAAAATTAGACTTAAAACACAAAGGAAAAGGAAACAACAAAGACCAATATACATTATACACTGGCTATGGAAAAACGAAGAAATCCAAAACAGATTCAAAGAAAAACTAAATACAATGAAATTGGGAACCTGAATGAGTACTGTGTGGAACAGTTATGGATTAATTATAAAGAAATGCTCCAAGATACTGCAAAAGAAGTAGTTGGTATAACACAAACTGCAACAAAAATATGAATGTCTAGAGAAACATGGGAACTAATCGAAGCAGAAAATATATAAAGACAAAGATGCTAAACGAAAGAAGAGAAGACAGGAAAGCGGAACTGAAAAACTCATACCAATTGAAAAATAAAAAAGTTAAAAATATTAACGAACATTATACTGAAAAGGATAAGAAGTGAAATAGATGGTGTACCAAGAGACAATCAAGCGGGATTCAGTACGAGCAAATCCTGCATTGACCGAATCTGTACATTGAGAATAATAATAAAAAAGGGCATAGAATGGCAGAAAGAAATGTACTGTAACGCCCCACCAATCGAATATACCAGAGAAAACTCGAACTTTCTAGGCGTTGCGGTCGTGGAATGTGCGAGGAAAAACGCGAAACTTCTAGGTTCATCAAGAGAAACAAGGAAACGGTATATAAAGGCGAGCGGGAATGGAGAGAGAGCAGTTACGCTGTGGATAAGCTCGAACGTCTAGTAGATGTAGTAACGAACAGAAATAAACGTGTAACCAGTGATATAAATTTAGTGAAAAGAAATATTAAAAATAAATAATCGTTTTATTAAAACGTTACAGTACTTTGGATTTATTGATTTTAAGAGAATTTTTGATAAAGTGGATAGAAATATAATCTGGAAGATCCTCCAAGAATATAAACTACTCATGAAGATTATTAAGATGTTAAAACTGATCTACAATAACTATTGGGCAATAGTTGAATACAATGGGATAGTTTCAGGGAAGATAAATATAGAATCCGGTGTTAGACAGGGATGTGTGCTATCACCGATCCTATTTTTACTTGTTATTGACTGAATTATGCACAAGACAATTAAAAATAAAACAGGTCTACAGTGGACGTTTAACCAACATCTTGAGGATCTAGAATTTGCCGCTGATGTACGCTTAATCATAGAGAAACTGAAACTTCTGCAACATAAAATAGACAAACTGGAAAAATAAGCACAACAGGCTGGATTAGAAATCAGCACTAAGAAAACAAAGTGCACCAAGTGTAGAAAATATAATTCTACACGGCCAATCTGTGGATAACATAAAGGAATTCACATGTCTTGGAAGTGTTATCGAGAACAAAGGGGGATGCCAAAAAGATATAAAGATATAGATCATAAGACTGTCACTTCACCCAGCCAGGACAAGATTTGTTTTTACGTTTGTTCTGTTAATTGAACAAAGCAAACCTCACCCTCTCGTTATCTTATTGGCGGTTTTGATGTCATAAATCCCGGCCAGCCAATAATTTGCTGGACCTACCCCCCTGGGGGTGCTTATTTTGATCGAGAGTTCAGGAGTTTGATGAAAGACTGCAAATAAGCAACACACGCGCACCCCGCGTTCATCGTGTGTGAAAGTTCGGGACTTACAAAAATTTCGCGTGAAATCGGTATCTATTCCAAGTGTTTGGATAGCATCCACGTAAGTGAAAGACAGCCTGAGTATGCACAACGCGAATTATTTAATAATATTTATTGGCAATCCCTGGAATGTACCAGATGTGTCACTGCCGTTAGTGTGTGAATCAAATCTCGCCTTATCGGCGAACTTACCAAACTAAATTCACACCAAACTCACAGTTGAATTACTGTACCACCTATCTTATTATTTAATTTCTTCCAAAGGAACTACCGTTGTTATCGTGTTCCTTATATTTATATCTCTACAAATTTTGCACTGCTTCTCTCTCTAAAGACAGTTAAAGACAGTCAACATCTACCTTCAATCTAAAAATGTATGTGAATATCGTCCGTCCCTGGAAAATTTAACTGAATTGAGTGTAATTTGTGCCATTAATTTGGATCTCTATTGGATAATTCCAGTATTACGGTAAATAATTTTACCCTTTTTAAAACTGTATCTTGTGAAGAAACTAAAGTTGGCGCATTAAGCTCGTCAACTGCGAATGTAATTGTGTTTGCTAACGTACCTGTATTTCATTGCCTCGTCACCAATTGCTTTGGATAAAAGTAACCTAAGATTCATGTTACTGTAACATCGCTTCACATTGGCGAAAAACCTTGTGATATTCTTTCATAGTAGTGAAAAGTTTGACGCATCATTTTACAGTAGTGAAAAACTTTGTAATAATGTTTATTTAAGAGGAATCCGTTATTTGGGATGTTTTAACGTAGCTTTTCAGTTTCAAAATGTTATTGATCTTTATTAGTTTGATGGTATACAAATAAAACCAACAAAATTATTAATTTAATTCTTGCCTTGTTAGTTTATGCATGCAAGGCTCTGTTAACGTAGATTCATGTTGTTTTATAGCTTAGCGAAATTTGTCTTTCTTAAAGATGTATTTAAACAATTATCTGGATCTAAAGCTAAATGCAAAACACCTGCAGTGACGACCCCAGTAACATAATTGTTGTTATTTGTACTTTACACTATATTTCATGTGTGCTTCCTTCACAAGCGATCGCAAAATTTCTAATATCCACGAATGTCTTAATATTCAAACTTTATGTTGCCTTTATATTGCCGCCGTTCTATGAAATGCGTCTGGCCGATGGTTTGTGCATATTAAAGAATTTTTGTGGCCATGTTTATCTCATGTTTATTTGTTTTACGTGGCCTTTTATGTATTTATCTTTTTCCTTATATGTGTTTATGTTAAAACGATTTTCAAGCAGTGTGAACCAGAACCGCTGTAATCTGTTTATTGTACTAATTTAATAGTATGCTAATAGATGTTATCAACTTACCTTTTGGCTTTTCTTGTGGTATTAGCATGCACATTTCAGTGATCAGCTGTTCCGGAGCCAAGGGACGTCGACCTTCACCTGCCTACATAATATCAGCTTAATCCCTCATTGGAAGTGTAAGTATATTAAGAGAGTACAGCACAATCTCGCTTCCGTCTACTTGTGTAGCGTTCGAACCTGCGGTTCGACCTTGATAAGCATCTCGCCTACTGGCCTAGATACGGAGATCAGCTGCAGGGTCTTCCTTTTGAAGTTAGGTCACCGACTTAGGAGAAGTTCTTTGCAAACAGTAAATATCATCTCTGGAAGCTTCCGCCAACAAGATGGTAATTTACATTTCTGCGGCAAGTAAACTTCAAACAAATAAGAAACAGAAATTTTAGGTGAACGCAATTGATTTAATGTCTCACACGAAATATAAATGGCAAAAATCTAGAAAATTGCATGAAAGTTCGAGAAAATAGAGCAGGATGCCTAGACATTGCGCACTATGTAACTCAGACTCCTAGTTAAATATTTGTTACATAATTTTACCTAAAACAAATGTAGTGGCATTTAAGCTACTTACATTAGTGTTTCACGTTGCTCTAGCAATTAAGATAATCTTCTTCAACTCTATTTTCATTATTTTATAAATAAAACTGTAACTATACCATATATAAAAATATTTATTAATAATATTTTACAATATTTCCAAGCTATAGATAGATTAACTTAGTAAATGCATATAACAAAGATACTTGCTAAATACAAATTAACTTGATCTATAAGTCAGTATTGACCACATATAATGGAACCTGATAAGATTTGAAAAGCTTCTAAGAGAAAACATGATTGAGCTTTTTGGAACATTTACGATGTACCACAAAATAAAATATCATTTCTCTGACGGTTATATGGAATCAATAGTGTTGTTTCTAAAATAATTATTAAGAAAATCATTACCTGCTTTAAAGCATTTAGACATAGTGTCAATTGATTGTTTAACATGGTTTAGTGCATCAGTAAGATTTTGTAGCAGTTGAAGAGAATTCAATCTATCTGTCTTACTTGTACTTTCAACATCTCCATCATCCAGTTCTTCTCTACATCGTATACCATCTATATTTTCTTCTGTATATTGAGCACTAAGATTGAATGTGTAATTTATATGATACTTCTTAAAGTCATCTAACATATGCGTCAATAGAGTACAGGCCCAGTTATTATTATTAACTCTGATATATCTAAATTCTGGAAATTTTGCAATTAAAACCAGATGATTCACTTTTGATAAATAATTGCTATCTAAATCCAATAATTCAAGGTTGCGCAAAGGAAACAGGACAATCTCTTTTATCTTAGAAAGTTTATTATGTGACAAATTCAAAAACTTCAACAGGTGCAGGTTTGAAAAGGTGCCAATCCTAAATTCGGATATAAAGTTTTTTCCAAGTTGTAAACTTTCTAAGACGGGAGTATTCTGAAACGCACCTAGCGGGACGATCTGAATGTTGTTATCTGTCAGTATTAGATGGTGTAAACTATTCAATCCGAAAAATGAGCTTGTCCTGAGATTAGAAATTCTATTGTTAGTCAGAATGAGTGTTTCTAAATTTTTTAATCCTATAAATGTGTAATCATCAATTGTTTCTAAATTATTACAACTGATGTCTAAAGATTCCAATTTTATCATTGAGTTGAACGCACCGCTCTGTATAGTTTCAATACTAGAGTTTGTTAAATTCAAAATGGGCAAACTACGTAATCCTCTAAATGAATTATTTTTAAGAATCTTTAGGCAGCTTCCAGTTAGATCAATAGATGTTAGATTTCCAAGTTCGATAAACGCGTTTGGAAATATTGTGTCCAATCGATTGTTCTGTAGATATAAATTTTGTAGGTTTTTTAAACCTTGAAACGTGTTCTCTTCCAAAGTTGTTTGATAATTGTGACTTAAATCTAAATTTGTCAAGGTTATCATGGAATTAAACGCACCACTCTGTATATTCTTAAGACCAAAGTGGGTTAAGTTTAAGAAATGCAAACGACTTAATCCTCTAAATGCGTCTTTATTAATAATTTCTACATTACTTCCGGTTAGGTCTATAAAGTCTAGATGGCCAAGTTCTGCAAATGCATTTGGTGATATCGAGGATAATTTATTGTCTTGTAGATACAAGTTTTTTAAATTCTTTAAACCTTGGAATGAATTTTCTTTCAAACTAACCAATTTGTTAGAACTCAAATCTAAATCCTCTAAATTTAGCATGGAATTGAACGCACCGCGATCTATACTTTCAATATCAGAATTCGCAAGATTTAATATGGGTAAGGTATGTAATCCTTTAAAAGTGTTATTTACAAGCATCCTTAAGTTAATTCCTTCTAAATTAATAAATTTTAAGTTTTCGAGTCCTCTAAATGCATTTGGAAATAATAAAGCCAATCGATTTCCCTGAAGGTACAAATTCTGAAGATTACTTAAACCTTGAAACGTGTTTTCCTCTAAACTCATTAATACATTGTTACTTAAATCTAAATCTTTTAATCCTGACATAGAATTGAACGCACCACTCTGTATAAATTCAATTTTATAGTTTGTTAGATTTAGGAAAGGTAAACGATGTAATCCTTTAAATATATTATTCTGAAGGGTGCTTACGTTACCTTCTCTGAAATCAATATTGATAAACTCCAGATTTACAAGGTCTGCAAATGCGTTTGGAGATATGCAAGAAAATGGATTACCTTGCAGATATAAATTTTTTAAATTTGATAAACCTTGAAATGAATATTTTTTTAAACTTTCTAACTTGTTATTACTTAAATCTAAAGTTTCTAAACCAAGCATGGAATCGAAGGCACCACTTTGTATATTCTCAATATAAGAATTTGTGAGATTTAGTAATGGTAAGCTAAGCAGTCCTCTAAATGAATGATCTTCAAGCTTTTTTAGGTTGCTTCCAGTTAAGTCAATATGTCTTAACTTGTCTAGCCCTGCAAACGCATTTGGAGATATTGCAGATAATCTGTTTTCTTGCAAATACAAGGTTTTCAGATTTTCTAAACCATGGAATGAATCTTCTTTCAAAGTTGTTAACTTATTGTTTCTTAAATCTAAATCTTTCAAGGCTTGCATTTTACTGAAACTACCATTTTTTATATTTTCGATGTTGCAATTTGTTAAATTTAACGCCGGTAAATTATGTAATCCATTAAATGTATCAGATTCAAGAATCTGTATGCTGATTCCTGTTATGTTAATGACCTTTAGATTTTCCAGATGGAAAAACGTATTGGGTAAAATCGATTTCAGTGGATTTTCTTGTAAATACAATTCATTCAAATGGTGCAATCCAGTGAATGCGTTTTCCTTCAGAATTGTTAATTTGTTGTTGTTTAGATATAAATGTTGTAAATTTCTTAATGTAATAAATATTTCCCCTTCCAAATTTTCGATACGATTGTTATTTATATACAGTTTTTCTAGCATTTTTAAGTTTTTAAATACTTCACTGCCAAGCCTCTCTATTTCATTATAGGCAAGATTTAAAATTTTCAACTTGATAAGATTTTCAAAAATATTCTCATCTATTTCACTAATATGATTGTTATTTATACGAAATTCTCGTAGGAAGGGCAAATTATAACTTGCATCACCGAGAGTGGTTAATTGGTTAAAACTTATATTTAAAATTTGTAGGTCTCTTAAGTTCCGGAAGGTAACGGCTTCTATTGATGTTAGATTGTTTCTGTCGAGTATAAGAGCACGCATCTGAAAAATATTCCATCTAGAATTTACAGTAAATGCTGCTTCACTCAGATTTTGAAGATGGCTGTCGGTTAATATTAGAACAAACAGTGTTGACCTTGAACAAGTAGCATTTGTCCAAAACGTGCTGTCATCTATGTGATGTATCTCTGAATCTTTTATGCGCATTATGTAACAAGGAGCATTGTAACAATTGTCTTCGGGGTGGTAATTAAGAAAACCTGCAAGTTCTTCTTTTCTAACGCCACTGCAATTATATACTCTTTGATAGCAGGAGAATTTGTAAGGCTTTGTATACTCTACATCACAGGTTTCTGATGTAACATCCACGTAGATCAAGATTATGAAAAAAATGACTGTAATAGTTTGCTTTAACCATGTCTTAAAGCAAAACGACATAACTTTTAAATGCAGATTCTTCTATTTTGGTTTGTACGTTCTGTAATAAAAACAAAAACTTTACTGGCAGAAAGCATTATAAAATATTATTATTTTTTGATAACTATAGTTCAATTTTCCTAAACAAAAAATGAAACATACCAATAGCTTTGTGAGGAAAAGTCAGACTACCTCCAAAGGTACTATATGCACAAAGATGGGCAGTTGACGTTAGTGGGAATGGTGACTTTGCAGGAACCACAGTGGAAAAAACATGAAATCTCTTAGCGATAGCCAAAACACAAATCTTTTCACATACCCAAGTAAAATATGTCTACACCACTCAATCACTTATCATTGTTTGAAGCGCATCGGCACCACAATTTCTTTCTATTTGCTGATTGGATGTTACAATTCGGTCCAAGATGTATGACAAAAAAAGGTGGAGAAAAACCAAGAAAGGAGTAATGATTGACTTGATGATGAAATATAAGAAATCTTGCCAAACAGTGGATGTCGAAATTATCACCATTATCACACGTAGAGTTGCAGTGCTTATCATATCAAAGAAAGTTCAAGTTGCGAAAGAACCATGAAGAGTCTCATCAACTCTTTATCTCTGATAGAATGACTGCGGCTTCGTTGTGTGCGGGAATACGATTCCAAGCTGTAAAGACAATCATAATGCTCTGGAGATACCTACGATTTGTAAGTGTAAGTAAAGAGGAGATGAAACGGAATGGCGAGGAAGAAAAAGAACTGACAATTTCAGCAGGAAGAGTGATCAAGGTGAAGGACAAAAAATATCCGTTTATAAGTGTTACAGTAGACGCAGGGTAGTCTTAACGATCGTATGGTCACTCTTACAATGCTAATTTGGTACTACGGTGATAATAGAGACAAGGATAAAGAAAATTCTCTATGTAGATCTCAGAACGAGAACTTGTTCAATTTGTGAGAAACACAAATCTCAGACTGCAGATTCCGAATTAGACAAAGGCGTCCTTGTCGTTTCTGCACAAGAGCCGTCCAAACCTCCAGATCATAACTGTTACACCTCAAGCAATGAAATCAGACATTCTGTTAGTTGCAGGATTCAAACAAGGTTTGGAGGATGATGGCTTGATTTATAGATATTTGGCAGGGGACGCGGATGCTTTTGTTTTTGCACGAATCCAAGAGCAAGTGGTATATCCTGGCAGAACTTCATTTGAGAAAGTCGACTGTGTAAACCATTGTGTAAGAGGACTCAGCTCAAAATTGTACTCTTTGATTGACAATACTGCATTTGACAAGAAAAACCAAAATACTATTTCTTCCAGCATTCCAAGGTACAACTGTGAATTTCGATTATTCGCGATTCCATATTAGTCATTGTATACAATGATAACCACAGCCACGACGAAGAAAGTCCCACTTCTGCTGTCACTATGTTTGAAGACCTGATCAATATTCCACCTGATATACTTGGTCATTCTGTAGGATGCAAAACTTATTTTTGTCGACACATGGGTTCAACAGAGAGTGCATATGAGACATCTCGAAAAACAATCATAAGACACAGAGTCTTTTTGGCTCAGAGACTTCTTCCAGATATAACGTTGAACTTGGCTGACAATTTTAGGTCTATCATGTGCAACATGATTGGGGGAGAGCCTGTGAACTATTCCAGACGAGGAAGCTACAATCATCAAATGCTGTCTGCGGCAGTGGCGTACAATTCTGATTCTTTCTGGCTGCTTTCAGTATATCCTTCCAATTCAGGATCTGAATGTCCTACCATTTGGAAATTGGCACAGACATGCATGAAATGTACAAAAACACAAAGTATCAAAGATAAGGATGTGAAACAACCTGTCGAGAAATCAAAACTAAAAAGATGTGAACATGACTAAGGCCCCATGGCTAATGAAGGAATGTTGTCGGACAAGGACATTGAACGCCAAAGTACCTCCTTTAGTGAAAAGACTACCAATGTACCATGATGATAGATCAAAACTGTAACGAGATACGGTTCATCAATCTAGATGTAGCTTGTAGAAAGCCAAACGTCGCAATCGATTGGCCGCTAGTGTCGCTGGTCGGGTGTGGTCATTCGTTGACTGCAGGCCGAATACGTCCATCTTGAAGATAATTTTGTATCCCCGTCACATATCGAAGAATGAAAATATCAAAAGAGGACTCGACCTTGAGCCTTCTGCTAGAAGATTGTATCATTAAATCACTGGAATTTCGATGCTTCCTACTGGGCTATTCGTCTATAAAAAACATGATGGTTTAGGACTGATTGAGACAGAAGGAATCTTTGAAGCTAAATGCACAAATTGCCTCCTCCCTTACGACATTCCAAGTAGAAAAGACAACTTGCTTATTTATAAGCAGAAGAACTTTGTAGACTCGGACATTGTTTTAAAAAAAACCCCCATAAATACTACTATCAAGTAATAATGCAGTTTTATAATCCCTGCTCACTTTATTAGACTCACTTGCAAGATTTTGGTTTCTTGAATTTTAGAACTAATATTGATTATATTAACCAGATGTAAATGACATTAAAAGATGGTTTTGACCTTTCTACATACTTATTGTACAAAAATAATTTATATTAATACATATACATAAACATATTATTAAATTCTTAATATTTTGTCAAACTGCCCTTGGCTTTTATTAGTGCATTCACTCTTCTGGACATACTATTTATGCAGCTTCTTGCCATTTCTTTTAAGTTATCATTGTAATTCCAATTGTGAACTATTCTTTCTATCAACTAAACCCTGCTTATAATATTTTCTTTGGTCAGTTCTTGTTTTAGAAACTTCCAAACATTCTCAATTAGATTCATGTCTGGTGAGTTCCGGGGTCATGGTAATAGAAATATTCTCTGCTCTTCCAAAACTGTTTTAATTGTTTTGGCAGTATGACAAGGTGCCCTGTCTTGCATGAAGATCTTACGACCACTGCCAAATCATTCGTCCATCTGCAGGATCAATTTTATCTGCGAAATGTTTTTATATTGATTCTGCCGCATGGCTCCCTCCATGATATGTATCCTTCCCAATTCCTTACCACTGATGACAGACCATATCATCACAGACGTAGGATGCTTGACTGTCTTGACTGCACAGTACATATCGTACATTTCCTCTGGATGTCTCCAAACAAACTGGAACCCATCATTCATGATTTGAAATGTTGCCTTATTACTAAAGCAAACCTGTTAAACGTGCAATAATAATACTAAAGTGACTTACGAGGGCGGTTCAATAAGTACCCGTGTTAGAAATGAAGACACAATTTTTTTCAAAAATTTTTTTTTTATTTTTCAACATAGTCTCCTTTTAGAAATATACACTTCTCCCAACGTTCCTGCTATTTTTTTAACCCCTCCAGAAAAATAGGATTTGTCGAACTCTCCAAAATACGCCTCTATCTTGGCGATGACTTCCTCGTTTGAGCTAAATTTTTTTCCCGCGAACCATTTCTTCATGTTAGGAAACAAGAAAAAGTCGCAGGGAGCCAGATCGGGTGAATACGGGGGGTGCGGCTGCAATTCATAACGCAATTCATGCAGTTTGGCGGCGACAACTCCGGATGAATGTGCTGGTGCGTTATCGTGGTGAAACAGCACCTTCTTTTTCGCCAAATGCGGCCGTGTCTCCTTCAATTTTTTGTCGAAGCTGTCTAATAACTCACTGTAGTATTGTCCAGTGATCGTTCTTCCTTTTTCTAAAAAATCCATGAGGATGACGCCGTTCGCATCCCAAAAAATCGTCGCCATGACCTTTCCGGCCGATGGAACCATCTTCGCCTTCTTTGGAGCAGATTCACCGGGAGAAATCCATTGTTTTGATTGTTGCTTAGTTTCTGGTGTGTAATGATGAATCCAGGTTTCATCAACGGTGACAACTCGACGCAGAAACTCCTTCGGATTTCGCTTAAATTGCTCCTAACACCGCTTCGAAGTTAACAGCCGCATCCGCTTGTTGTCCACCGTTAGCAATCGCGGCACCCATCGCGCCGACAATTTTTTCATCGCCAACTTATCATGTAAAATATTAATTGCCGTTCCGGTCGACACACCTACGGCCTCTGCTACTTCACGCACTTTCGTGGACTTTTTGAATGATTTCCTCGGTAACCACGTCTGCCGGGCGTCCTGGTCGCTCCTCATCAAAAACGGATGTTCGCCCACGTTTAAATTCGTTGAACCAATATCTAACTGTGGTCATAGATGGCGAAGTGTCCCCATAAACAGCATCCAACTTTGCTTTTATCTCCTCGCATTTTTTTCCCATCCAAAAACAGAAAGCGAATTACCGAACGATACTGCTCTTTTTCCATCTTAGCTAAAATCACGAAACACGTCTTACTCAAATGGCTGTCAAATTCAAACTAACCTATCAATCAGTCTGCAATTTGTTATACCGTCGTTTGATAGATGACAGCACACGATGATAACACCAACTTCCCTCAGGAACGCCTTCTGTCGTCAAACACGGGTACTTACTGAACCGCCCTCGTACTATCTGCCGAGCATTAACAGACAGGTCTTTATGCAAATAGGCTCAAGTCAATCGTTTTTTGACCATGACTGGTGTTAATTTTGGCTTGTTAACTGGCCTTTGACATTTGAAGCCCATGCTATACAGATTTCTTCGTATAGTAGCAAGTGATACAGTATAAACTGCCTCATGAAGTTTTTTTGATTTCACAGTGGGTTGCCCTTTTGTGTTGCACAGCTAGATTTCTCAATAATTTTCGGCCCCTTAGTGTTACTACAGCTTTTCTACTACAACGGCCATTCCGAGTCGCTTCAAAGCGTTGATTCTCTCGCAGTTTTTGATTTCAACACCAAACTGACGATTGAGATAATCCACATTCGTTTGCAATATTTCTTTGACTGTATTAAGTATTAGATATCAGTGCAATTACAGACGATTTTTTTATCTAAAGAAAGATCTTTACATTTGCCCATCTAAAAAATTCTAATCAAAGAATGATCGACTGATTTCTTTGTTAAAAGACTAATAAAAATTACAAATACCACTACTGTACAGTAACATAAATACTCACATTGAAATCACTACAGCGAATTTGGCAAAATTTTAAAACAAAACACTTTATTTTCATTAATACTCATGACTACTCCCAGCTGGAAAATTTATCGGTAAATCGACACTCTCTGAGATTTCATTATCGACCGAATTATCTACCAAACTAAGTAAATTTGGTTATACAATCGTCAAGGCACCTACATAGACTTCGAAGGCTTGAAAACATCTTTTAATACAATCAAAAATCCCAAAAACAGAAATCTTTGTGGTGAGTAATAAAGTGAGCAGGGACTGTACGTGTTTCTAATCGCCAGACTTTTTTGTATTTTACGAGTCACCTGAAAATTCTAAGGACTTTTCCTAGTTTATGGAACGAATTGATCGGGCAAGTAAAACTGACATCCTCTGGTCCAAAATGGAAGCAAAGTTGGTCAGATTTTATGAAATGGCACTAGAGATAATTGAACTAATCTATCCAAATTAAAATTTATGTGTATAGGAATTTTCAAACAGTAGGCAACCACTCTAGCAGAAGTGTTTTTCGGGTGGCATAGATTTCATTAGAAAAAGAATTTCTTAGTGGCAAACTTTATTCTATAAGTAAATGACAGTAAAGGGAATCAAATATAGCTAACGTCACCTGCAGAAAACAATTTTTCTTGGACAAGCAATAATGATCTTACTGTACTGTAATCTCAATTAAAAACATATTAGACTTAATTATCACTCTCTTAACAGACTTGAAGCAAATCGTGAATCGTGAAATGTATGACGAAGAGTCAAATGACTTCAACAAGAAGTTTTCAAGAAACGTTCGAAGAAGAGTTGAAGAACTCTAATAATGATGCCTTTTCGCCAGCTAATGCCGGGGGTTAACTGCTTTAGATTTTAAGAGTCTGTGAATCAGTTTTTGTTTCTCTAAACAAGTTATAAATAAGATAATAGAAAAAAGAAATGTTAGTTGTACAAGAAATTCCATAGAGTATACTGCGTGATTTATTTACGTATTAATTAACATTTTACAGTTTAACATTTTAGATATTTCGTTCTTAATTCATAATTCATGCACATTAGGTTTTTGCATGAGACTGCATTAATAATATCGAAGATACTCAATTGCGCATTTTTAATTTATTTCCTTTTTGAAGAAAATTCTTAAGACACTGAATTAATATTTCAAACAAGATTTATCAAAGCTACAGATTATGTATTTACTATAATTACTACTTACGTAATAATAAAGTATAATATTCCTTACCACTAACTAAAACGGCAGTAGTTAGAAAACATGAAAACCGAGTTTGCACTTTAAACACAATAATAACGTAAGTTGTATTTTTTGTGTGATGGTCAAATTTAAATTGTGTGCTTTTATCGACACAGACATTTTATAATGAGGTGTTATCGCTTAACTACAGGAAAGGAGGTGTTTTCTAACATTAATCTCGTGTGCTCCAAAAACAACTTTTTTTATCTTCACATTCAAGTAGAAATGGACCAAAATATTTGTGAATCTCCGTTATTCACATTCTAGTTAGAGAAGAAGTTTATAATTTAGCAGTAATAATACCTATTTTTAGTATTTCTCGAATAAGAATGGTGTAAAGGTATAAAAAGGGTCTGCTGCCTTGGCTGCAAGCAGTGATGCACCATCCCTCACAGGGTGAGGGTGAAAACCAGTTAGTTAAAATTAAAATGGGTAAACCTTAACAAGAAAGAAAAGATGCAACATTTAAGTCAACAGTGCGGCGTCACATTTTATGCCCTTAAAGAATTTATACGTTTACGTATCTTTTGCGAAACTTGGTAATGACGAGTGTGAAACATGTGAGCATTTTAATTTCCATGGTCATACCAAAGAAAATAAGCTGAATGATTGCGAAACATGCGTCTATTGGAAGAATCATATTGAGTTAGCTACAGAGAGTCGTGCACTGTACAGGAAAATTGTCGAAAGAAATGAAAGCCAATGCTTTTCAGCCGATTTAGAAAAAAATTTTAAGTTGCCGCGAGTAAATACCTTTAAAATTAATTTTTACCAAGAGCCTCAACATCTACAACGAAAATTTTGTGCCGCTTGGAAGAAAATCGAAAACAAATTCGTTTGCTGTGCTTTGGCATGAGGGTGTCAGTGGCAGGAATCAAGAAGACATTGTGAGCACATTTTATGCGTTTTTCAAGCGACAGCGAGATTCCGTCTTTGATTGTATGGCTTGTCAACTGTTCCAGCCAAAATAGAAACTAGTGTTTTTTTACCTTTCTAGTTTATATGATTAATTCTGCTGAAATTTTGGCTAAGATTATTATAAATTACTTTGAGCCCGGTCATGTCCGCGGATAGTTTCCATCATCAGGTGGAATTACCTTTAAACCAACAGGGTAATACCAGGCAAAAAGTATAATAAATAGCCGACCTGTAGCTCATGTATCCTGAGAAACAAAGGACGCAGAACCTGTCACCTTCAATCACTTTTTGACAGGTACATTATAGTTCAGCTTATTTACCTGACTTAGTAAGCCGTAAAATATCTTCCTACTATAACCAGATTGAAGATTGTGCAAATTCGATTTCTGAGTCCAACGGAGGTTGCCAAAACAATGTACACACATTTTAATAAAGGATAAAACTGCATTCAGCTTGTAAAACTCGACATAGTATATAGATAAAAAGAGATGAATACAAGTCACGTTTGATTTTTGCAATTACAAGATATGTTGTCGAACGGCTACGCGAAGGCTGTTATTTTTATTGTTAAAGTTTAATTCTGAGAATATTAAATATTTGAAATAGTCAACATTGGAGGAGTCAGTAAACTCATTCAGAAAAGGAGTAGTGAGTCGGCGCCAATTAAATAGTGCTGTAGCGCTACAGAATCATACGGTATTTTGGTAAAAGCTCATATCAATACAGGACACAAGCAAACGGTTGGCATGGAAAAAGAAATCAACAATAAATACTCTAACGTTACAAGAAGCGTCATTAACGAATTTTTAAAATTATGTTCCCAGTGCCCATTGAAGAAAAAACTAAAAAAAGGGATTGGTTGTTAAACCAATAATATATTCTAGATTTAACAAAAGAGGTCAGGTGGATCTTATTGACATGCACACCGAATCAGACGAAGAATATTAATTCATTCTGAATTATCAAGATCACCTCACAAAATTTGTATTCTTGAGACCCCTGAAATCTAAAAGAGCAGAAGAAGTAGCTTACCAGTTAATGGATATTTTCTGTATTGTCGGCGCCCCTCGCCTTCTTCATAGTGATAATGTGTTACGGACAAAGCTGGGACTAGTAATCCATAGGTAGCGCAACCATATATAAAATCGATATTCCACCTGTAATACTAGCCTTTATACAGTCGAAGATGGGCGTAGGCGAGGTAGCAAGTGGTAGACGATAATAATAATGCGATAATCTTGGATTATTTATGGAAGACCCTACCGCTGATCTTGGCGAGATGTTTGCCAAGGTCGAACCACGGGTTCGGGCGATACACAAATAAACGAAATTGAGATTGTACTGCACCCTATTTAGATACTTACTTTCCCAATGCGGGATTAAGCTAATAATATATCCGTATGTGAAGGTCAACGTCCTTGATTCCGGAACAGCTGATTCCTGAAACATTCTAGAAGTATGCTCAGAATACAATAAAAGATAAAGATAAGTTAATAACATCTATTAGCATATTGTGAAAGAATACAGAAAGCAGGTTATAGCAGTCCTGGTTACACTTCTTGAAAAATTATTTACAAGCACGTAGAAATGTCACACAAGTACATAAAAATACATAAAATATAAATACACATAAAATGAAACTGGCCGTATTAAATATTTACAGTTTAGCAACCAAGCGCCCTGCATAAAACGCTGGTAAAATGAAGTCAATACAAACATTTAAACAGCAAATGTTTCGTAAATATTATACATTCAGCGGTCATTTAGTTTTTCACTATCGTGTAAGGATCTCATAATGTCTTTCACCACTGTGAAGCAATGATTTAGTAACTGCCACATACATTAGTAATTTAAAGAGATATTTAATTGTTTTTCAAATATCTATACAGAGTGGGACAGTCCAAATCTCGTAGAGGGTCGATAAAATGTCCAGATATAACGAGAAAGATAACGGTACGGTGGTTTAATGAGAGTTTGCTGTGAATTCGTTTAGTAGATCCTCCCAGAGGGCGAAGATTTTAGAGATGCGAGATACATCTGGTGTACTCCAGGTATTGTCAGAAGGATATTTAGCGATGACAGAATTTATTCGCGATGTTTACACTCAGGCAACCCTTTGACCCTAGCAGAAATTAGTCCACCACTTGAACTATTTCTCGATAATTCGCGAAATTATTCAAAGTCTAAGCTTTACAGGGGAAGAACACGGAAGACGCGTGTTGCTTCTTCGAAAACTCTTGTTGAACTCTCTCGAGTTGTGTTGCGAAAATGCATAATTCTCAACCCCCCTGAAAGGGTAGGTCTAACAAATAATTGGTTGATCAACATTCATGACGACGGGTCAATCAATAAAATAATTTGAGAAGGATGTGATTAAGCTAAAAACTCGAACGTTGTACTCTGCAATTATAGGAAAAAATAAATCTTGTCCAAGTTAGGCAAACTGATAGTTTCATGGTTTAAAGGATCATAAAACCAAAAGATAAAAATACAAAATTCGTTGAATTGCGAAAATTAAATCTGAAAAATATAAATTCAGAGGCAATTTTATTTGATGCAAAGTCTAATGTATCTCTAACTTAACATTAAAAAAACATCTTTATAAGAGAAGTCTATAAAAATGTAACGTTTTCAAGCCATAAATTTAATAATGTCAATGGGCATTAAACCAAGAGGCTTTTATGCCAGAGAAAGACAATAGAGTTAATTTAAAAAAAGAATAAGGTATTTACAAAAGGATTAAATATAATAAAATGATATTTTGTTATTTACAGAGATTGATAACACGTTAAAGGAAAATTCACTTATTTCGGAATTTTTCTAACACGTTAAGGAAAGATTTGCTTATTTCTAAATTTTCCTAACAAATGGAAGGGAGTTGTCAATGCAGTGATAACCTGGCAGAAATATTTGATGCTAAGATTGTTCAAAAGCAGAAAATGGTCCGAGCGGTCACGCTCTGTTCGGTTAATGAAAAATAGGTCATTTAAAGGTCTCAGGTTTTTAGTTTAAAAAATATCATGGTTTTTATGTAAATTTTCAATTGGTAAGATTTCTTTAGTTAACAAAAGTATAACTAATAAACAAATTGTGGGAAATTTTTTTTGCGGTGGATTATTGTTCATTCATGTATCCCAATGATACCTGAATTTTTTTATTCCTTAATATTTATATTTAATAGGTTAAAAAAAATTTTTTGTTAAAGAGAGCAAACTAAGCGGCGCGCGCGGCGGCCAGATCACGCGTTTTTAGCCCTATTTTCACTTCTAAATTAAAATTATAAATATTGGTGGTACAATTCCGGGAGTTAAAACTTTTTTGTAGGAAATCTCCTGCTCTTTAAATATCTTTTTTTTTTATTTCGGATATTTGCAATATTCTCCGAGATATTTGCAAAAACCGAAACCCCCTTTCTTACGAATTTGTTTATAACTTTTGCAATTTTTTTGCGCGGGACTTCGAAATGTTCGAAAAATTTCTAAATGCCATTCCGAATCGAATAACACCTCGATCATAATTTTCGGTGAAGTCAGGCAAAAAATAGCCAAAATGGAACTTGTAAACCACACTATCAGTGGATGAACTAACGATGCAGTTGGAAACTATGTTGCCAATTTCAGAGTAGTGCAGTTAAGTAAATTCAATTCAACTCAATTATATTTATTATGTTCAAAAGTATTGGAAAAAACAAAGAGTAAAACCATAACCTATTTTGTAAATTTTTGTTTAAGATTTCTTATTCCAAACGAATTTGATTTATTTTAATTTATACACAAAAAATTTATTTAAGTCTAACAAAATAAATATAGAAAAATAACAGAAATTACGTAATTGTGGCCAACAATATTTTTTTTTTAATTACCGAAGTGGAAAGATGGTATTTAGATATTACAGTAACCTACATTATATTAGCTGTACAAAACCTTGTTTATGTTTTAATTTTAAATGAAATAAATTAAATTTACAGATTTACTTCCTGATAGGTACATTTAAATACGTATACCAATTTAAAATAATGGTAATTTGCTGACAGGACATATTTTTGGTTTTATAAATAACAGAAAACAACATACAGTCAGTTCAAATGATAATTTTCTTGATACGTGTTTACAAACATCTCTATGTGGAATGATTCGATTATTATTAATACTTTTTGGTTTATTTTATTTTTCTTTAACAAGAGTAAGTATTGATGTGCTACTACTATAAAAAATAGTTGAGTGACTTTTCCTTCTTTATTTCTCTTAATTTGAATGATTGTTATTAATTGCTTTTAGTATCAGTACCATCAAAATGATTATCGGATTAGGCACCACTCTATTGAGCTACTGTATGGCAATCGCAGCTATGGTCGGGGGGATATTAAATTAGTTCCGTATAATAAAACAGCAAGAACGATAAGTTTTCATTTTGATTTAAAAAAACAACTCACAGATCAAATACTGGTGAGAATCACGTGTTTACTTTTTTTTGCTTCAAAATAAAAATTATTCGTTTTAGTTTTCTTTCCAAGTCTATAAGTTCTTAAGTAATGAATATAAATTGATTCCTGCTCAAGTAACCATGGATGTCTGTAGAGAACACGGAAAAAATTCTTTTGGTACATTCGACGTATTTGATTACACAAACCAAACTTTTATATGCCCTCTTGATAAGGTAAAAATATTTTTGTGTTTTCATTTAAATTTATTTTCAGTTTGTATTTAAGTATCGTAAGATTCTGTTCCTAGGGTTATTATTATGTCGAGGGATATAGACCAGACGAAACCAAATGGCCTACTTTTATACCTGGTGATTACAAGGTTGATCTTAATATAACCTACAAAGGAGACACTCTTGCGCGGTTGGCATGGTACTTAACTTTGATAAAATACGAAGAGCCGGAAGATTCCTAACTTTCAGATGAAGTGTGGCGTTTAATATACATATGTATATGTTTGCAATGATGTACTAACAATCATGTAACTTGTTTGTAATGATGTAATTAACATTGTGTTATAACTAATATGTGTTTTGTTTAAATTTTGGAAGTAATATACAGAGTGCAGCATTGTATGGATTTTTTATTACGTTTTAACATTTATTCTCTCTCTCTCCCATAAGTATTACTAATTTCATTGTAGCCTGTGTTAAGAAAATTTTTTAATTTGAGTTAACGTACTACTATGTTATTCATTAGTAAATTTATTAAAAGCCGTTCAGTAACTTTGGTAAGTTTTTTAATTAAAGTTTCTTTTTACCAGCATTTTCTAACATTTTCTTCTTAATGGCGAATCTAAATAATGCTATTCTCTAGTGTTAGAAATAATAATTAATTTCATTTTTGTCAAGTCACTACGATAGTTTTGTGTCCCTGAAATGAGTCAAGGTTTCTCAAATAAAAACATTTGTTTTGTACTTTTTTATTCATATAGTCAATATACTGAGGATTGAACTATACATTCAAATATCTTGATGTAGAAAGACTCCTTAATACCTTTGATTTTAAAATTTTTATTTTGTTGAAATGTAAGAATAAAGACCTAATTTATTTTAGTTCAAACAAACGTGTCAATATTTAAACTTTAAGTGCCATTGTTATTTAATTTTAATCCCTCTAGATTTTCTAATGTTTCAAAGCACTTGGGTTCAATATCTTGCTCAAGAATCAAATCTGTTAGCTTCTTCAAATTAATAAAGGATGTCGTTTCTATTGATTTTAAAATTGCTTGTTTTAAATTTTTAAGATATTTATTGATATTTTCAAACACTCCAGGAGACCTTACTCCTAGAGGGCGCGTCCCCAAGGTGGCAAGTAGGGGAAGTCCTAGAGACAGGATTACTGTGAATATTCATAATAAGTAGCCGTGGACCAAAGACCAGTTGTCCCGATGTAACGGGGCCCTTGTCGTTAGGCCAATCACCCACACAAGGCAGAAAAGATTCAAAGAAGAAATAGGAACCTCGGATATGGACGGTCTAAACGGAAGCGACCTTCGCCAAAATACAGAATGGGATTAGGTATATGGAGCATAACATAGCTAACAGGAAACGAGATTGAACTCGTTGAAGAATTAGAGAAATATAAAATACATATATTGGAACTATCACAAGTAAAGAAGAAAAGTGATGGTATGATAAACTTAGATAAAGGATATACTCTCAGATACTCAAGTACCCCAAGAGCAAACCGGGCAACAGAAGGTATGAAAATTAAAACAACAACAAAATAAAACAGAAAGTAACAAATTGGAAAGCTGTAAACTCAAGAATAATAACGATAAGCATAGAACTACAAGAAGAATAGGAATACTATGCACCAAAACAGAAAATGCCACAGCAGACGATGAAGAGTTGCAGAGAACAATAGAAACATTGCAAAACCAAAGACCAAAACGTAATTGTAATGGGAAACTGGAATGCCCACATTATAAACAAACAAGAAACAGGTCATGGAACCATGGAAAAGCACGGAATAGAAGGAGAAGTAAATAATAATGGAAGAAGAATCTTAGACTGCTAGATCATAAATGACCTCCTAATAGGAAACACCTGGTTTAATCATAAAACAATACACAAAATCACGAATGAAGCAAATATATTAAGACATAAAAGCATGATAGACTATATAACATATACAAAGAACACGCGAAGTGCAATAGAAGATATTAAAGTTATAAGAGGAGCGAAATTAAATACAAGACATAGACTAGTATTGGCAGATAAGACTTTAAGAAACCAAAGAGAAGCAGAACAAAAAAATACAGAAGAATAAAATTAGAGTAATTGAAACATCAAAATAAAAAGCAAGAATAAGAAAGATAAGTAACAGAAAAACTGGAAGATTTGAAAATAAACAACGCAATTAAAGCGAATGGGACTTATGTGACAGATGGAGAAACTTTAAAAGAGCAATTACGGAAACAGCAGAGGAATAATGTGGAACTAAGGTAGTCACACAAAAACCTTGGCGAAAGAGAACCAAATGGTGGACAGAAAAAGTAACAAGCAAAATAATGGCGATAAAATGCATGGAAAACATACATAAGAACAAAAGCGGAACAAGACAGAAGGACATACATACAAAAAAGAAATGGCGTTAAAGAAGCACTAAGATAAGCCAAGAAGCTGGGAAGAATTTTGAAAACAAATTGAAGAGAATTATACAAGAAACCAGAAACAGTTTTGGAATGTGGTCAAAGAGCTAAAGGGAGATAGAACTCAAAAAGTTACAAATATAAAGAATTCAAGAAGAGAATTACAAACAAAAACAAGAAGCATACTTAAAACTTGGAAAAACCACTACCTAGCTAAATTTGAAACTAAAGAAGATGAGATACAGGACATACAGATAGAAGATACGAATAGGTAAATAACTAATAATGCAAGAGAAATTACTGAGGACAAACTAAAGAAAGCATTGACGAAAGCAAAAAGTGGAAAAGCACCTGATGAAAGCGAAATTCATGCCGAAATGTTAAAGCACGGAAGACCAAAAACTATAAAAGGGCTAAGAAGAATATTCCAACAAGCATGGAACACGGAAAGAATTCCAGATAAATGGGAAAAAACATCATAGTACTCATTTATAAAAAAGAAGAAACAAACAACTGTGAGAACTTCAGAGCATTATGCTTATTCTCGCGAGCATTTAAAATCTACTCGGGAATATTAGAAAAACGATTAAGGTCAGAAATAGAAAATAAATTACAAGAAGAACAAACAGCATACAGACCTGGAAAACAAACGCAAGACCACATATATACAATAAAAATGTTAATTGGAAAAAGATTAGGAAAGATATAGAGCTAGATATAGCATGTCTAGACTTAAAAGCTGCTTTTGATCAACTCCCACGAAAATATGTATGAAAAGCCTTAGAGGAATAGAATGATTAAATGGGAAAAACTCCGAAGAATTTAAAATTGAAAGGGACAGCTTAAGTCTGTTATTATTTGTAATATACATGGGACAGATAATAAAAGACTGTGGAAACCAAACCAGAAAAGAAGGTCTAGAATATCTAAACCTAACTATGATAACAATATAACCCTTATTTTATGCAGATGACATCATGCTGGTAGGAACAAGAGAAAGACAAATAAATAAAAAGTCACAGGTAGAAAAGATAGAGAAAAAACAGCTATTGACACATAATAAGAATGGGCCAACAGAGATACCCAAAGAAAGTGATTGAAATGAAATGTGAAGGAAACAAATACAGAGAAAGACCCAAAACAACATGGAAAGACAATGTAAGAGAAGCAGCAGGAAGAAGAGGAGAGACCACAGCACAATTGAAAAGAAAAACTAGAGATAGAAAAACTTATACAAGGTGGCTCAATACCATTTCTGACAGAGGCTTCAATTCTTCTAAAACTTCTTTAGCTAAAGTGGTAGTGTTCGTGTCTGAACTTCCTATAGGATTAAAATATTTCAGCGCGTTGAGAAGCTCTAAATTTAATTTATCAAAATAGCTATGATGTATTAACAAGAAAAGAACACCAACAGCCTTTTCTAAATTGTTTTTTTCGATATAACCTGAGAAATTGCTTTATCCGATATTTTTGCTGATGTAAATTCTAAGCATGTTAAATGTATCAATGAGACAAATTCCATTTTCTTGTATTATTAATGTTGCCACCAAAAGAATAACAAAGAGAAACAAGTAGAACAATGCATTGGACTAGGACATTCTTGATAAGTTCGTTAGTAATTCGAAGGCTATGTATTCGTAAAGGGCAAGTGTTACTATTAGATGAGATACTTCCCAGTAAACACAGGTGTGACATTAATGTAACAGGTACATACCAACGAAAAAACGAGCAGTACATCTCTCGATTACATCTTATCGATGTAGCTGGTACGTCAATACTATGACATTGCAAAGGAGTACTTAAGTTACATCGCCAGCGCGTAAGTTCAATCACATCAGGTATAAAGTGTAGCTGGGACGTCAGGACTACGACATCGCAAAGGATCACTCAAACTACGTCGGCAGCGCGTAATTTCGAATACATCAGGTAGACGACAATGCTATGACATTGCAAAGCCGTAACTGCAATCACATCTGGTAGATGTAGGGTATACGCTGTATTTGTTACATACTTCTGCATCTACTTATATGATAAGTGTTAATGACGTAACAATAATGCTTGTTTTACATATACTTGATTTATAGAAGATCTTAACTATTTAGAACACTGGTCGCCCAACTGACGTTACGTTTTCAAATCTTTATGCGCGAATTCTTGGTAAATAATCTTCTTATACATGTCTGAAATAATTATATTTTTATATTCTACATTCAATTTTTTCATAATGACGTTTCTTATAAAGTTATAATTTCATAAGAAAATTATACTGACATCTGTGGAAATTTATTATAGAATATAATCTCAGACATGACTAAAATTCCACAGCAACCGCGATCCAGACTTTTTAAAGTTTTTTTCTTCAGGAATACTCACAAAAATACTAATCTAAAGTCATTTTTAATTTTTGTAATTAAATCTCTTATGCTTTTTCCTACATGTTTAAGCCATAAAATAATATAGATGATATTAAAATAGTGTTGAATTCTAACATAAATTAAGTTTTAAAATATAAAGTGATAAACAAAACTAACATGAAAATAACTTCTTATTTCCATAATTGTTTGGGCAATTTCGATCTCTATAATTTTACTTGATTTTGCTGTATGGCCAAAAACCACAGCAATATTTATGTAACTATAGTATTTGCTATGTAAAATCACATAGTGAAGTGGATCTTTTACAGATTGTGCCCCGCACAAAGACGCCTGATCAGGTAGGGACCATTCCAAAAATCAATATTTCTTTATTTAAAGGCAGGTATAAAAAAAATAATATTAAATAATATCCCGTTATTTTAAAGTTTGCCTGATTCACCTGTCAATGTGAAAGGGGTTTCAAACAAAATTTATGACTTCCTTCTTAGACGTTTTTAGGAAAATTTTGTGTTTACTTTACAAATGAGAAAGAGAGGGACATGGTCCTTTCTAAGAATGTAATAAAAGTATTTAGCCCGTCTGCATCTAAACAGTAAATTCTTTAGAGAACACCACTGATTTGGTTTCCTACCTTTGTTCGGTTCGAGTAAATTCATTCCACAGTGTTCCGCAGTTTTTGTGCAAATTTGTCTGGTTTAGTGTCATTAATAGGTAAGTTTAAATTAGTAATATGTAGTATTTGTACTGATTCTTGTATTTTTAAGGATAACAATTTACTGTAAGCGAAATGTCTAACAGAATAAAGTAAAAACCGTTTAGTACTTTATCCACTAGACAAAAGTACCGTAGATAGGGCAGTACAAAAATATTATGAAAGCAAAACATAAATTACAATTATTCGATAATAAAAATGACAACCATAATGAAATCTTTGACAAAATTGAAAACAATACTACTATGAAAGAAACTTTGACCAGTAATAATAGCATCAATGACAAGTAGTTTTAGCGATACTAAAATTTTAAATTTTGATATTACGATTAATCAATCAATCAAAGATCAGAGGTATTCTTTTTATCGCAATATATAAATTGTTTTGTTTTTCAAAAATTGAGCATTGTTGTTCCGAGGGACTACGCCATGCTGCACGGAGATTAAAAAGGGACGAAAAGACAAAAACAAATTAATGTGTTTTGGAATTGTTTTGTATTTTTTCTTTTTTAAAAAAAATTAATAAAACTTTTATTCCAAGTATTACTTTTAATGCATTTTCTTTCAAAAATAAAGTACTATGTGATATCATTCAAATTAGTTATATTACTAGGCTATTCGTTTTGCAATGTATGTCCTTGATCTTTTCTTAACTTTAATTCCAAATTTTTACTTTTGTTTAAAAACAGAATGGCAATATTCCTAAACTACACGTCTATTTGATAACAAATTTGAATGATTTAAGAGATTTTGAAATCTTTGCACTACCTAGATTAAGGCCTAGTCTTTCCACCTCCTTATAAATTTATCGGTCAGATAACTTGAGACTTTTCTTACTTGGGCAAGGTCAATATGTTGTATTAACTTTTGACTAATTTATTTTGGTCTTCCCGCAACCTCTATAGACTAGAATAAATTGGCCGGAAGCTTGGAAAAATGTTTTGGATTACGCGGACGATAAATTTACAAGGAGGCAGAAAGACCAGACTTTAATTAATTAATAGGGCATACTCTTTATTACATGTTAACAATGTAACAACGTAGACGTAACGAATACGTAATTTAGCATATTACATAGTCTTTTAAAATTAAACGAAACAGGTACATTGAAACGTAGACATTAGAGCGATGTATTCACGTAAAATTATGACGATGTACCAACAAGCATATACTTAGTCTGAAGCACGATGGATGTCGTCGGCATGTAACAATCGGTACGTAATCGCGATGTACTGCAACTCGTACTGTGTTTCTGACATTACGCGTTATATATAACGCACATGTGCGCAGTGTGCTATGTAACATTAAACAAGTTCGTACACAGATAAACTCGCACTGATATCGCTACGATATAATTGTGTTTGCTGGGTTGTTTCATTTCGAGGTAGATGGAAGTATAAGTATACATTCCAAATAAGCCGTGTAAATGCGACATTAAAATTGTATGTATGACAGATGCGCAGAATCACTGCTTTTACAATAAATGTGTATATGACGGAAAAGACTTAGATGTGAGACCTCTAAAGAAGTCAAAAATGGAAATTTTCCTTGAGTGTTTTCTAAAAAGAAGTAGGAAAGTTGAGAAGGATGGAACATTATTTGGTTTTAGCAACAAGATTTTTATTATTTGCGAAGACTTTAATTTAGTTACGATGTGTACTCTTTGGAATGTCTAAACGCGTTTTCGTACCGTAACCTTCACCAATTTAATTTGATTTCGAATTCTGATAATCGAATCCTTGATTTGTTATTATCCAATATGTATTGTTTTCAATCTGTTTGCAACTCTAACATCTCTCTTCTTAATCGGCCTTTAGACATTTTTCTTACTAATACAGACTTCTCTGTAATTCCAAATAAGGTCGATGTTAAATACAATTTTAGAAAAGCACATTACAATAATATCAACTACATTCTGTCCAATTTTAACTGGCATGAAAGATTTGGCCAATTTGTTTTACGAGAAAACATTGGATGTCTTTTACGGAATTGTATATAACGCCATAGAAACTTCTGTACCTTTACGAAGACAATCTTCACAATATCCATGTTGGTATACTTTAACTACAATCAAAGTTATTATTAAGAAAAGCGCAAATATCATAAACGTTGAAAGTAATTTAACAACAATATCGATTATCTAACCTTTAGTTTATTGCGCCGCCGTTCAACATTTCTAATCAATTTGAATTTCCAAAATTATATCACTTGCATTAAGCAAGAAATTGTAACGAATCCAAAACGAGTATGGTCGTATAATAAGTCTAAGAAAACTTCGGTACAGACTCCCTCTAAAATGATATATGAGGACTTAGAAGCGGCTGAGAGAAATACGGCCTGTAACTCGTTCTTGTAATATTTTGAATCGGTCTTTACTGGTGGGCAACTTTTTGATAATCTTACATTTGAAGCAACAAACTCTAAAATATTTTTTTCTTTCACAACTATCTGCCTACTTAGCCAACTTTTCACAATATAATGCTGCGATTTAGCACGACTGTTCCACACGCACAAAAAGCAACTGTATTTTGTAAATCCCAGCTGCATTCTTAATAAGAAAGCTGCAACTTTCAAATCTCCACAGATTTTCCACTCGTATCGTTTATAGTCTACGCTTGTTAAAAGGCATTTCACAGTTTCATAAGATTCTTTTAGTCTAACTGAATATGGAATGGGAACTGAAGGCGATGTATTGCAATTGTGCAATTGAACTGCTTTCTAAATTTAGATGCATCAGTAAACAGTCGCTATTCTTCTGGTTTGCATTTACGTCCAAGGGTTTCCATCAAATCGTCAACATCGCTGCAGTAGGTAAGATTGTCGTCCATAGAATAAAACTCAGAAAACTTCTTTTCGCGGTTACGAAAATGACTAATTTTGGTACTGTGTTCCAATAAAGTACAGCTTTTCAATTGGGAGCCAAGCAACTCGGTTTTGCTTTTGCTTAGGTTCAAATCACGAACTAAATCGTCTAGTTGTGTCTGTGATTAAATGTGGCGCAGTGGGATCTGGAGGAATAAACTCTGAATCATTTGTCCTTCAAATGTTTCTGGTGGCACAGGAACTTGAAGATCAGTAGAATGGCCAACGGGTCTTATCGCTGCTGTTAAATTAGGATATACAACAGATTTTTGATTTTTTGCAGAGAGCCCTGCTATCTTGTTATGCAGAAGTAGCAATCGGTTAGATGATCCTTTTGTTCTTTCCATATTATAGGTACTGCGAAGGGTATTCATACACGGGAACCATTTATGCACCGTCGAAGACGATTTGCACAAGAAACACAACAAATGTATGGTGTTCATTGCTTATCTTGATTTCCAACTTGACATCCAAAGTACAGACGATAAGCTCTCTTTATTAGCGCAGTAAAACGTCGTTTTTGGTGTTGAGCAGTAAACTCTTTACAAACGTAACAAAAACTGTCCGGATTGTTCGCACATTTACGGGACATAATTAATGTTTCTATAGTTATCACTCAAAACGCAAGAAATTTTCTTTGTTGAGCAGTGATATTGCAACTTTATAAAACTTCACTCGCTCCACAAAACAGTACTAACATTGAACAGGTTCATACATAAGTGATCTCACTTATGGAAGGTTGAAATAATATTTACAAATATTTATCAGAGCGACATACCTGTTGATGAAATGTTAATAGCTTTTTAATATATGCGAATGCAATTACCTTATTTCCAAAACTTCTTATCTCTAATATGTAATTATCTAATATGATTATAATTACACTCTCTGCTGGAACTTCAAATTCATATATTTCAAAAACTACACGTGATAGCAAACATCTGAAAGCAGATTTGAATTCAAAATGAAAAGGTACATCAGGATTACCTAGTTTTGTTTAAGAATCAAAAACTCTGTTAATCAGTGTTATAGATCACAATAGTTCCTGTAGAGAAATTGGGTTACTACCGTTAGCCACTAATCTTACTTTTTTTACACGGTCCAATGCTCCGATTTTAGCTTATCAGCATTCAATAATATTCAATGTGCTTACGCATATTTTAATTATCTCTGATATTAAATTGTTTTTATTATTAGAAGGAGATATCATTACCACGTGCGATTGCACAGCATAACTACATATTTAACTTGCTGAATACCATGAGGCATGAGCACATCTAATTTAAAGAATTCTTATCCTAATATTATTTTTTCTACTATTCCCGAGTCTTATTAACATGCTAAAATAAGAAAATAATGAATGTACAAAGTTATAACTCCACATCAACATCAGCAATAATAACAAATCCATTTTATTTTATCTTGTCGTTATAGCCCCTTTTGACCTGTTTGTCTTACACTGATATTAATTTAACGTGATAGAAGTTTTACTTACTTTAATATTACAACGTATGAAATGGTGTTACTACATAATTGATTATAAGCAAACAATATAAATCTTTTCTTTTTATTAAGTATTTTTATCAATATTTCAATTAATGAGAGTTTCGAGATTGCTGCAGCCGGATCAATAAGCAAATTATTTGGAATAAAGTACCTGCTTTAGGTTTTTGTCTTATTTGTTTTAGAATTATAAAAACAAACGTATTTTTATTGATTCTTATTTTAGATTTTATATTTTTCAAAACAAAATTATTAAGAAAAATGTTTTTCTCTCGATCTGGTATTAACTAGCCATATCAAAAGCTCATTATGGTCAACTGCAAATTATGTACTGATTTACTTATTTATTATTGAAAGGAAAGTTTGCAAAACAGCCTATGTATAGAAATTTTCTGCAATTATCAATGTTGTAATAAGTTGCAATGAACTCTATGACTTTCAATAATTAAAGCATTTTATTTATAAATCATAATTACAGTAGATAATTTCTAACAACTCTTTAACATTTCTATGCCATGTTAAAATCATTGCAGTTAGGCACCATATCTCATGTCAGCCAGTATTATTAAAAACACAAATTCATTAAAATAAAATTTATTTTGAATATTAATTAGCTTCAATTAATCAAAAATTTAATTTAATCTTGTTTTAGGAGACGAAATGTTTTTATAAAAAAAATTATATTTTATTATAATACTGTATCTTTGAATAATAAGATAACTAGAGTGCCAAGGTTAATTTATTTCTTTTAAATTGGTGCACTGATAAAACAATCTAAATTACAGACAAAAAAAGCAAAAATTTGTCAAACATAATTTAATCATTGTTAATATAAGTAATGAATTAATTCATTTTCGTTCTTTCTTAACTGTTATGTGATGTGATTAAGTGGTAACTAACTCAGCTTTATCTATTATTAAACGGTAAGCCTTTTTTTATTATAAGTAACTCAAAAAATTGTTTTATTAATTTACTTTTGGTAATGCGTTATAGCACCTAGATCGCGGTGCAAGAATTCTTTTATTTCTAAAGATGAATTACATGCTACTACTTTAAAAATGTATCATCATATATTGTTATTAGATTTAGTAACCTAGATTGCTGAAAAGTTAAAAGCGGTAACTTTGAATACATTTTTGAAATAAATTGCTATTAATACTATAACTAGTAATGAGTAATTAGATTGCTAGAAACTGTTCTTTATTTCGGTACTTCTAGAAAGCTCATAATTCTTTTGACTACCTGTGTTCAGATTTTCAGACAGGAAAAGTTTACAGAAATGTATGCTCTGCTAGTTTATCCAAGTTTCCCAATAATAAAATAAATAACTCTATTAAACAAATAAAAAGGAGATGTTTGTCTTAAAAAAATTTAAATAGATTTAAAGCGATGTGTGATGCTATCAAACGGAAAACATACTAGTAGGAACTATACAAGAAAATTCAGTATTTTTTGTTCTAAGATTAAAAATGTTTTTGAAAGGGTTTTTCCCCTAAAACTAACTATAACATCCCCACGGAAAAAGGCTTGGATTACCTTAGACATTAGAACTTCAGCACGAAATCTTACATTACGTAATTTAATGCGTAAAACATTTACAAATGACTTTTTTCTAGATTATTTTCAAAAGTATCAAAAGGTAATAACAAAATCAGAAAAACTTGAAACATAATTAGTGATTTGCGCGGTAAAGGTAACAAAAATAATAATGAAGTTGAAGAATCGCCCGACGACTTGAATGATTTCTTTTGTACAGCATCAGAAAAACTAACATCATCACTACCAACTGGACATAATAAAAACATTAACATATCATACCCAAAATTTCTTCTTGCGTCCAACGGATGTTCCGGATGTGAGGCAAACTATCGTGAACATTCAGAATAGGTCAGCAACTAGTTTAGACAATATCCCAATTAAAGTTATACGGAATCTCTCAGACGGAGAGCTGGAAATTTTCGCATCCCTAATTAATGATAGTTTTTCGAAAGGATATTTCTGTCTAAATTAAAAACTGCTGTTATTACGCCTATTTTTAAAACTGGGGACTGTAAATTGCCGTCTAATTATCGACCTATATCTTTGCTTTTTTCATGGTCCAAAATTATTGAAAAATTATTAAAATCAAGGTTATTGAATTATCTTACCAAATTTAAAATTCTATCAAATAGACAGTTTGGGTTTCAAAGTAAATGTAACACATGTGATGGTATTTTCTCACTGGTCCATAATATGTAGGAAAATTTAAATAATTCCATACATTCTGCTGTTATATTTTGTGATATGTCAAAAGCATTTGACTGCGTTAATCACAAAATTTTATTTGAGAAACTGGAATCGATTGGGATTCGTGGTATGACTTTAAAGTGATTTGAATCATATCTTTTTGAAAAGAATCAATTAGTTAATGTAATGGAGTCAAATCCAATCACAGAGTCATAAAAAGTGCTGTTCCTCAAGGATCTGTCCTGGGACCGATTTTGTTCCTTATTTACATAAATGATATTACTAAACTCAGTATTTCAGGCAGAATTGTTTTGCTTGCTAATAATACAAGCGTTGTCTGGAACCACGAGAACCGAGCGGTTAACCGCTGGGAAAAATTGTGTACACCAAACTTCATACTTCACATACTTCATGAGTAATTCACAAAACTTCACCTGCTTGATCAGTAATTTGCCGAACTTTACCTACTCTGTCAGTAATTTACAGAACTTTGCCTACTTTACCATTAATTCACCGAACTTCATCTACTTCATCAATTAATTCACCGAACTTTACCAACTTCATCAATCATTCACTAAATTTCATCTACTTCATAATTGCTTGTTTCATTCGTTTCACCGTATGTTTCGGTATTTTTGCGCTTCACCAAAACTTCAAACAATAATATTACCAAATAATACTGTTCAATTTTAAAGAATTATTGATTTTTTACATAAAGTGATAAAATGATCTAATTATATATTTTCTAACAACTTATACAGCGTAAGTAAAAAGTAAGGTTTCTAGTGTTTATCTCACTATAAATTTAACTTATACGCAATCAAAAATTTAAAATAATTATAATGCCGTATATTATGTACTTACATTATCAAATATACACATACAACTCACTTATTTAAAAAATTCTGTTATATTTGACTGCAAGCGTTGTTCGCGTAAAAACTGTTTATCAGTGTCATTTTTTTATATCGTACACATTATTCATTATTTCACATGAGGTCTGGCGAAAACATTTCTATTTTTTTTAAACGTGGCCATTTCCAATTTATGGATTTCTAAGGACAGTTACAGTATAAGTTTATTATAGAATTTTAAGGTTTAATTACCTGTTTACATAGACTAAAAATTTCTCGAAATTTCTTTTGTATTGATATTTCCTTAATCTCAAGATTTAAAACCCTCTTTCTTACCGAGCAATAAAGTATCTTACCCATTTTACTGAATGGAAGTTGAAATAGTAACTTAAACATGTGAAAAATCTAGCTTGTCAGAATCTTTGTACTAGCATTTTTAAATCTCTATTGCTTTATTGCTTTCCCTTATAATACATATAATATTCTTGTCAAGGTTCTCGAAGATTTTGTTTTATTATAGTGAAAGAAGCTCCACACTTTTTTTAACACTTCTGGCAATTTATAGTACGGTCAGTAAATTTTACGATTTTTTTTAAGGGATTAGGGACAGAGTATACTAAAATATTGCCTTTGACTTGTCAGTATTTAAAGAAGCGGCCGGCAACATTTACTTTAACAATGTAAAAGAATTTTTAAAATAAATTGTTGTACGAGTCATAAAAGTGATGTTTGAAGTTTGCTGGCAGTTTATTTATTAACTTTTCTTCCTACTAGTTTTAATTTTGTTTATGCAGAAACAAAAGTAAGATAAAGAAGAAAGGATTTTCAATAACATAAAGAAGTTGTATATCATTATGTATATTATGTAATTTTCATTTTAAGAGAATTTAATAAACAATTTCTTAAATTTACCCCTTATTAATTATTATTCTTTTTTTTTTGTTAAAAAAATCAAATATTAAAATTATGTTTTATATTTTGAAATGAATTTTTTTTTAAATATCATTATAATAATCGACTTGTAAATCACAGTTATTATTAAGTAAGAAAATTCTCAAGAAAATGTAATTTGAACATGTCTCCCGTAAATTATTATTTACCACCCTAATTAACGGCTCTGGCTACGGGCCTGTATCAGGATTGGCGTCAATTATACATTTGTCAAAAGACCTCTAAAGACGTTACTAATATGTAGACTGGAATTTTCCTTTAAAGAAGTGATTTTTGTTATTTACAGCTTTCCTTATGTCAAACATTTGTGGTATTTTTTAAATTGCATAACTGCAAGAAGCAAGTAAAACGGTTTAAGGTACATAACAAAATAATTTTATTATTTATTCGGCTTTCTTATTCCACTTTATTTAATAACCCAATATTTCGTATAGATACATAAAAAAGAATCAAAATTCGATGAATTATAAAACATATGTTAATAATTTAAGTTCTCTAGTTTACCAATCAATTATAAATTTAAATTTAATGATTATAACAATGACAATATAAGCACACACGTACATATTCTCACCACAGACACTATCACACCTTGAAAATAAGATAATAATAAAACATTTGCTAATTTATTTATTTATTTAAATGAAACAAGTTTAGTTAAAAGAATTTATTTTGTACATCAGTTTTTATAAGTTTTTTAATGTAATTCACACGCTTTAGTTAGTTAGTTATTTTACGTATTTTAAGTAAGATATACAGGGCGGTGCATTTCATTCCGTACTATAGGGAAATATCGATTAGTTTTAATTGTCAAAAATTTAGATTTTCAAGAGAATTTCAATTGCCTATAAACACACTATACAAAGAAACAACTCTAAAACTTTAACAAATGTACAAACACTAACATATAAAATTAGGCAGTAAACTTAACTATAATAAATAGCAAACAATGAATTTAATTGGAATACAATTTTCATGATTAAGCAATAAAAAGTTAAAAACATTTTGCAGTTAATAAGTATTAAAGTTTTTCTTTATTAGCAGGTTTATTAGCTTAATAATCACTCGATTAAAATTTAGTAAACTTCATCAATAATTCACACATTTTATCAAATCTTCATAAACTTCACTAAAATTTTACGAACTTGACTAAAATTTCACAAACTTCACTTAAAAGTTTACGAACTTCATCAACTTTATTAGAATTTCATGCACTTCATTAAACTTCATCTACTTCACATCTAAACTTCACGTACTTCATGACGTGTGTACACCAAACTTCATCAGCGGTTAACTCCTCGACGAAAACACTCGAACATTACATGCCATTATTTCTCGTGACGTAAGTACTATAAAAAGTTGATGAGACACTAATAAACTCTGCTTTAATGTAACTGAAATCATCAATAACAGCCTGTAATGTTATTTTAAAATTTGCACTAAATCCGCCCCTGTCTTCCAATTTCGTTCAGATATTTGTTTTCTTGACACGCAATATTTAAATTGTTTCATTAAACGAATGTTTGTTATAATGTTATTTTAAAGAATTGATAACTTGATGGTCTCGACATCTAGTCTCCAGCAGACGTGCCTTTCGCTTATTTCCAATATCAGCTTCCCAGAATCATTAGTTGCAATCTTGCAGTTACACAGTCTTGGGAAAGTCAAATTTAAACTAGCGAATCTACGATGGGGATTTTCCATTGTCTTATAAGAATAACTATATTTTGACCTGTTAGGGCTTGTATCTGACTTTCGAACCCCACTCCAGTAAGTACAGATTGCGCCACAGGAAACGCAGAGGTTAGGGAGTACGATAAGAGCTGCGTACTCGAACCAACGTGTGGTAATTTTCGACGTTTACCTCTACATCCCCTAATTGGATTCAAACCAAATTAAGTGAAGCGATCTTCTTAGAAAAGAGATCGGACTGGAGAAATCGTAATTTCTTCGTGCCAGAGACGCGCAATAGTCGCGGAAGAAAGTGGTTTGTTTGCCAACAGCAAGGCTTATAAATTTCGTTATCGTGGGGAATGTATAACCCAAATATAATTACGCTGGTGTCCTCCAGGAAGTAGAAATTGTAGAGGGTAGGAACGCAACCATTTTGGCCCCGTTGGTGTAACACCTGTGTGTTTTACATCTTGAAAGCTCCGTGATCCAAATGAACTAAGTAAATTTAAAGAGCGTTTGAGACTCAAAGTGGTTTTAGTTATTTTTAAACTTGGATGTTGTTCTTGTGCTTTTTGGTTATTGTTAACAACAGTGATTGTTTGTTGAAACCTAAGTTCCCTTGAACATTGGTGAACGCAAAATTTTGTGTCGAATACTACGTGGATTAGCTGCTATCGTGGAAATCAGAGACCTGCATATAACATCTGGAAGGAAGATTGCCGATATAGTAAGAAAGACCTGTTTTGTTTTGTTATTTGAGTTCTTATGATTGTTTTATTTGATAAAAGACTAGGAGAACGTGGAATTTGCGAAATATTCCATACGAAAACCTTGCTTAGGCAAGATTAG
>VTPC01001442.1:0-70501 GCA_011009095.1 Ignelater luminosus | reverse complement strand
CGGCATGAGCTACGGGATTTAACATCTACCATTGGTCTCGACGGGACTTGTGCATACTTTCGAGCATTTGCCCGTTACAAGCCTTTACTAAAAATCTTGATTCTATATATTTATGTAATAATGAAATTGCTATAGTTACTAATACAAATCTATAACATCAAAGCTAACTTAATGATAAGATACGCATTGTTATAATTAAATTCCTTATTGATTTAAACTGGAGCTGGTAAAAACCTACGGTTAGAGTCGACGCCTTCGGCGTTAGTTCATCGCGTCTACGGCGCTCTGATTCTTTAACCTTCTTGACGTAGAAATGGGTGTGACCGTCTTCGGCGACCATCGATCAAGGTGGTCGTTCATAATCTTCCTTAATAGAGCTAAATATCATGGCAGCTTAGGCTACGATCTTGCAAGAGCCATATTTATTGGTCCTTGTCCGATAACCGTGTAGGCTCATAACTCTGTTATTTTTCTCCACCCTTTTCTATCGGTAGCTTTTGTTTCCCAGTCTTATATTCTTCTCTTTTAGATCCCGTATAACCGTCTCTCTTTCTTGGTCTGCCTTTTTTGTCCCTCAAAAATAGTGTAGGTAATGCTCAGGCGCTCTTGTTTGCTTTTATTAGCGTTGCTTCTAGTTTTTTTTTCTTCTTGACATGTACTTAATATTCGGGCAAGTACATAGCCTTCTTGACCTCTTTAAATTTCATTTTTCCTACCTCAGTTGTCAACTCTAAAAATTCCTTGTGCCGAGCGTCTCCTGCCCTCTTTATTATACATTTATTTGGTTTAACCCTAGTACCATTTTGCAAGCTCTGTTTACGACGTTTGTTATTTCTTTTTTTTTCTCAGTTGTTTGGTATTCATCACCAAGCTCTTTGCCTTGTCTCTTTTTCCTGAGTCATCTCTTGCGTTATTACCTGTTAGTTTTTCCTTTGTTGCTTCCTTCTTGTGCGATTTTTCTTACCTTTTTTGGCTTTTCTCTTGCCCCCTCTGTCATGTCGTCGTTGATGTAAATATTCTTATATCTGCTCTTATTCAATTCATATTTTTTCTTCACAATCGTTTTATTTTCCTCTTCCTTTCCTAGTTGTACTAGACATATCTTTTACCCCAGTTTATGGGCTGATCTATCTAATGTAGTTGCTTTTTTGAATGCAAACTACCTTTGATCTCCTATATTTATTCTTCCTGTAGCTTGTTATTTGTTTTTTCCGCATCGCACAGTTTGCCGCTTCAACGGTCCGAAGCTTCCAGCACGGTCTTGCCACTTTCCTTTTTTTTTGAAAATTTATTTAAGACACACACATTATTTACTTAGAGTTCTTTATACTTTGTGACAATTTCTGAAGTCGGGCAACACCGCTGTTTCTTAAGCGCTTGATTTGCGTCTGGTTACTGTTGACTTCGCTAATTATTGGTTTTACTGGTTTTGAACACTAATCTCACTTGAATTTCTCACAATGCGTCAAACTCGTTACGTTAAATTTACTTTTTGGCACTTTCTTGTCTTTGATGACGAAACAAAGCTTGTCTTGGCTAATTTGCACTAAAATGTTCCCATTCTTTTAATATTTTTGATCACCTTTGTTTGAAAACGTGCTGCGCTGTACACTACCCTCTTAAAAAACCTACATAGCAAACATAGGGTGTATGGCACCCTCCAATGGGTCACATACGGAAACCCACGATTGGGCGTTGCCCACCGTTAATCACTTCAAGAGAACTAATTACTAGCACAAGCCTTCAAGAAACCATCTCTGGAAGCCTAAAGTAGGGTTTCACCTTCCCTTAATTATATCTTAAAAAATCCAAAAACAAATACAAATCGAATTGCACCCTTGATTAACCTAAACCTTAAAAGATCTAAATGCAAACACAGCTTGCGTTGTATCATTCAACAGACCGCACTCTTCATTATTGCTTTTTAAAAATCTAAAAATAAATTCAAATCCAACTGCGTTTTCCGACAGACCTCCTTCGGTGCCCCAAAGAGTGGCTTCGCCTTTCATTATTCTATTTAAAAGATCTAGATACAAGAATAGATTGGATTACTACTTAGGGTACTCCAAAGTATGGTTTCACACACTATTTACCTTTTTTAAAAATCTAAAGACAAATACAAATCCGGCGTTGCTCACCATCAATCGTTTCAAAAAAACTAATTACTAACACGAGTTGGAATGTTCTCTCTACGAGATCATTTGTGATAACCCAAAGTAGGGTTCCGCCCTTTATTAATCTTTTTAAAAATTGTAAAGCCAAATACAAATTGATTGCGCTTTCCGACGGACCACCTCCGGTAGCCCAAAGTCCGTTGTCCACAGTAAGGTTTCGCCCTTCATTAACGTTTACAAGAGATTAAATACAAACAGAGCGGAGTGTGTCCTCTAGCGGGTTACCTATGGGTCTATGTCGGGAGTTGCCCTTCATTAACTATTTTAAGAGAACTGAATACTAACACGAGTCGGAGACCACCTTTGGTGACCCCAAAGTCGGACTTTGCCTTCCAATAACTTTCTGTAGTAATTGAATACAAACACATCAGATTGTGCCCTTCGACGGGTCACCTCCGGTAGCTCAAAGTCAATTTCGTTCTTTATTAACCTATTTAAAAGATTTACATAAATAAAAGCACAGATTTTATTTTTTCCTTCAACGCGCTACCTGTGGTGGTTCAAAGTAGGGTTTCACCGTCCATTAACCTTGTTTAGAAGTCTATAGACAAATACAAATTGGATTACACTTATCATTAACCTAATTAAGAAAACTACAGACGTAGATTAGGTTGCATCTTTCAACGGACTACCTAAGGTAAGCCAAAGTGGAAATTCACCCTCTTCTAAGAATCTAAAGACAAATACAAATAGGATTGGACTTTCCAACGCGCCACCTACGGTGGTCTAAAGTAGAGTTTTATCCTCCATGAACCTTTTTTAAAAATCTAAAGGCAATACAAATCGAATTGCACTTTCCGACGGGCCACCTCCGGTAGTTCAAAGTCGGACTTCGCCCTTCAGTAACCTACTTAAGGGATCTAAATACCAACACAAATTGGATTGCGTCCTTGAACGGGCCACCTCCGATAGTCCAAAGTCGATTTTCGACCTCCACTAATTTTCTCAAGAGATCTAAATAGAAACAGAGCGGATTGTGCCCTTCAGGCGTTACCCTTTATCAACCATTTTAAAAGAACTACATACTAACACAAATTGGTACGTGTCTTCCAAGAGGAAACTTTTGGTAACCCAAAGTAGGGTTTTGTCCTCCAGTAACTTTATTAAGAAATGAGACATCATACTGCGTCCTTCAACGAGTTACCTCCGATAGCCCAGTCAGGCTCCGTTCTTTATTAAACTTTTTAAAAGTTTTAAATACAAAGATATATTTGATTTCACCCTTCAACGGGCCGCTTTCAGTGACTCAATGTCTAGTTTCGTCATCCATTAACGTTTTTAAGAGAACTAAATACAAATACATATCGGATTGCGTTCTTCAAGGCGGACCCTGTTCTGCATAAATTGAATTTAGGTAACCACATAAATACTAATATGCAACAGGGCATCTTTGGAGTCCTAAAGTTTTGCCCTTAATGAATATCTTAGCAGAACTAAATATCAAAGGCTAGTTGGTCTGTACTGCATGAGTTGTTTCAATGTCGGGCTTAGCCGTTCATTAGCTATTTTAAAAGAGTTACGTAAATACAAATACAGGTCTGGTTGTAGCATCCAATGGATCACCTCCGCTGCTCAAGGTCGACTGAGTCAGTAGGCTTTTTTATTGCGTTAGTCCGTGGCATCAAGTAGCAATTAATTTAACAGGTTCAAACACTAATCGAAACAGGTCTCCTTCCGTGGTTCAATGTTGGACTTGGGGTTTTATTAGGCTTGATAAGATAGTAAATACTAACACAGATCAGTAGTCCAAAGTCGGCTGTCGTCTTTTGCTAATCATCTTAAAAAAACTAAATACTAACATCCGAGCTAGGTCCTGCCATCCACTACAGGATAGGAACACAGATCTGGTTGCACCTTTCAACAAACATCAACCGTGATCCAACGTCAGGCTTTGCCCTGCATTAACCATCTTAACAGGCCTAAATACTAACAGAAGTCGGGTTGCATTCTCCAACGGGTCATCAGTGATGACCCAAGGTTAGATATTCTGTTTAATTAATCAACTTAAAAGAACAAACACTAACGCAGTTGCGGCTGTGCCCGCCAACAGAGCATTTTTAATGGCCCTTGCGCTTCATTAACGTTTTAAAGAAAATTAAATAGTAACACAGGTCGTGTTGCATCTACAATCAGGCCTGGCCCATGGCCCTAAATAACTAATTATTAACACCAGTCTGAGCTGTACCCTCTAACAGGGTACCTTTGGTGGCCCAAAGTCGGGCTACCCTTTCCAGTATCCCTCTTAAGAGATACGAACACAGATCGGGTTGTTCAATCCAAGGGGACGCCGAAGGTGAGTCAAGGTTTGGTTTCTCTCTGCACTAACATTCTTAAGGCAACTAGATACTAACACAAGTCGGTCTATGCGTTTCAGAAGAAGTTTCTTAAGAAACTTAAATATGAACTCATACCAAGTTAGGCCTACCAACAGGTCAGCTACGATTGCTCAAGATGGGGTTATTTCCTCATTTAAGCATCCACTCGGACTATACCCTCTAATAGGGGAACTTGAGGTCGACTAAAGTTGGGAATCGCATTCCATTACTCTTTTTAAAAAAGCCAAATACCAATACAAGGTTCAAAGTCAGGTTTTGCCTTCCATTAGCCATTTAAAACGATCTAAATACTAACACGAGCCGGGCTGTGTTTTACGACAGAGCACTTTTGGTGGTACGACATCAGCTTTCGTCCTCTATTAACTCTAAGAGAGATAAATACAAATATGGATCAGGTTGCATTCTTCGGCGCGGCGGGCCACTATCGACGTCCTTCAGCTGGGTTTCATTAACCTTTTTAATAAAGTTTGGGTTGCACTCATCGTCAATAGGTTATCGGCGGTGGCTTAAGCTCAGGTTTTGCTCTACATTAACCATCTTAAAAGAGATAAACATCAACACACATTTTAGTATTAAGTTGATGGCGATTGCGGTTGTTTGTGATTTAAATTTAACTCATTTTGATTTCTTTATTGAATTCTACATGGTCATTGGTTTTTGATTTGTTACTCTATTGGTAAATATATTTTGATACAGATTATATTCTTTCACGCTATCAATGCAAATGCTACAGCTCACAATCATGGTCACAATAATTTTTCAAGACTACTAGTCATGCGAGCGCAGGAGGCACATTTCGCACCCACTACTTTATTCCTGAAATAAAATAATGGAAATAAACGTTTATAAGGATAACAAATGCTGGAAGGATCTATTGTTAGAACGATTTCATCTAAATTCCAAACCTTTCCAGGCAAGGCATGACAATCCTATTCAAGTGCCAATTCCTTGAAATACAGCCCAACTGTAAACTATTTGTCCTAAAACCTAAATATAACTCTAGAAAGCTAGCTAGTTGGTTCGCCTAGCAAGCCACCAGTGGTGGCTTAAAGATGGGATTCGATCATTTTAATAGAACTAAATGCTAACACAGATCAAGAGACTATGCTTGGTTACCTACAGGTTCGGTTCCACCCTCCAATGGTCCAGGATTGGACTCTATCCTCTAATAACTATCCTAAGAAAATTAAATAACAAAAAAGTTAAATACAAACACAGATCGTGTTGAGCTTTCTAACATCGTCCTTTATCCTCCATTAACTATCTTGAAAATATTGAATACTAACACTAACAGGTCGGATTGTATCCACCAACGAGCCACTTGAGTTGGTTCGAGGTCGAGCTACTGTGCTTTTTTAAGAGAGCTACATTCAAAGAGAAACTGAGTTGTGCTTACTAACGAGCCACCTGCGGTAGCTCAAGATCACATTCTGCTCTCAATAACATTCTTAAGAGATTAAAATACAAACTTAGATCCGATCCCATTTTTCAACAAGGACTTTGTTCTGCACGAATAAACTTAAAGTAACTAAGGTTAGGGCTGAGTCCTGCAACAGGACACTTTCGGTGAACCAAAGTCGGGTGCTGCCCTTGATAAATCACTTTATATTAAAGCTAGTTGGGCTGCATCACATGAAGTGATCAAATGTGGGCCTTTGCCACACATTAACCATCACAAAAGAGCTGAATACAAATACAGGTCTGACTGCGACATTCAATAGGCCACCTCCGGTGCTTCAAGATTGAAACATCTAAATCGACTGTGAGCAAACAATGCCTTCTATCTGTAACACCTTACCTTGGTAAATAAGAAGTCGAATACCAACATGGCCGGGTTGCGCTATTCGAGGTGGTCTAATGTCAAACCTTTAAACTAGATAGCAACATGAGACGGGCTGTAGCCTCCCTCTGGCGCTGCACCTCCCATTAACCGTTATAAGGGAGCCAAAAACAAACTTAGGTCGGACGACGACTTTTGGTGGTCCGAGGTGGGGCTATTCCTGAGAAGAGAACAGAACAGAACTAAATACTAACTAAGACAAGGCTGTTCTTTCTCAAATCTAAAGCTAAACACTTTGCTTTGACACTTTAGTAGAAACTGTTTGACAGTTATGTTCCCTTAAATTAAATTAATGTCTATGCACTTTTAATACGCCAAAAATTACTAACACGAGTAGGGCTGCGAGTTTTTATAGGTCATCTTCAGTTCCCTAAAGTTAGTCGTCGCCTTCCATTAACCTTCTTGAGAAAGCTAAATACAAACGAACGTCGGGCTGTCGCCTTCAACAGGCTCCTTTCGGTAATCTCAAGTCACTTTTTATTAACCTTCTTAAAGGAGATAAATATGGACATGGGTCAAACTGGGCCACTTTCGGTGGTTCAAATTCTAAGTTTTCCTTTCTTAAGAGAGCTAATTATGGACATAGGTTGAAGTGTGGTTTAAAACGTGCTACCTGCCGTTGCCCAAGATCAGGCTTTCTCCTTCGTTGAGCACCTAATTACTAATGCAGATTGGGATGCACCATCTAACAACCAACCTGCAGCGGCTTAAAGTTGGATTTTGCTCTCCATTAGATTTCTACAAAGAGTAAAATACGAATAAATACAGAGGATGAGTTGCTCCCTCCAACAGGCCACCTGAAAGTTGGTCCTGAATTAATAGGATTAAATTCTAAGATGAATCAGAATGAGATCTCCTGAAGGTGGCCTTGCATGGCCTAAAGTTTGACTTTGCTCTTCATTAGCCTTCTTAAAAGAGCTAAATATAAAACCAAAGCGGGTTGCGCCCTCCAAAAGCATTTTCTTGTGACATTTTGAAGTGGGAATTGTTTAGCAGTTACTGTGCAATAAATTAAATTTCTGTATGCGCACTTTGAATATAAGTCGTACGTTTATTATTATATTGGCGATGAACTAAGTGTACTTCGTGTTTAGAATGTTGTGGTTTGTGTGTTATCAATAGATAATTAGTAACAATAATATTCTTAGTGTACATAGTGTCTACCATCGCAGCTGAATCTGCAGTTTAATTTTAAAAAATATTTTTAAGAATACTCTGCATAAATCAATCGTCCAAGTATCTTTGGTAAATTATAAAGGCGACACATATAATACACTTACACTGTTATAAAATTCGCTTTAGGGACTCGGTTGCAACGCCATGTGGGTGCTCAACAGTTAAGTTGCCTTAACATCAGAACAGAGAAATTACATCATAACGTCTTTAAGTGCATGTAATGGACTATTTTATAAAGTCTAATAGCAGGAACAGCCAAAATAGTCTTTTACAAATCACACTTTAAACTACCTTATTTCTTGAAACCACTTTAATTTCTGTTTGAAAAGTGTAACTTGACTTTGTGGAACAGAGTTTTTTAGTTTCAAAGCGACGTTAGTCTTTCAAAAGATTGTTGCTCCTCTATCAAAATAATCATAAATATGTCAAGTTATTCCACGTTTGGTTGCAACATTCACATTCGTACTTCTTAAAAATGTTGTGTCGATAGATGTAAACACCAATAAATCCTGTACGGCACATTTTTATCGTAGATTCTAAATATGTTTAAAGAAACCATCAAGATCTTGTTGTGACAATAGAAATAGATTTTTCATTTCAATAAATTCTGTAAATAAAACTGATTACTGTGACGTTATTAGAATGTGAAGTAATGGAAATATTCCCATATTCCACATTCTGCTTTTGAATAATAAGGCAAACAAGTTTTGATAATTGTAAAATAAATTTGTTTCAGACTCAACATGGAAAGCAGCAGGTTATTGTATTTCATTTGTACAATAACATTATCAGTTACGATTGCAACTGCCTCCCAATCAAATTGTCAGTGGAAACTTGGAGGATCATGCCGTCGATTAAAATGTGCAGACGTTACCAGCGCTACTATAGAATCACAGATAACACTTAAGTTGCAAAACGACGAATTCCTCACAACTGATGTGCAAGCCAATCAACAACAATGCTTTATTTTGGAAGTTTATCAATCTACAGTGGAAACCATCAATAAATTGGGCATCGACGATCGCCATCAATATGAAGAAACAAGACTCTCAAATGTAGGACTCAAGAGTATCAACGGGGATGTTTTTAAAAGTTTCACAAAAATGCGTAGGTTGTACTTAGATCATAACAAGTTGAAAAGTGTAACATTCTTAAATGATGTTTCTAAGTTGGAAGAATTATATTTGAATAACAATGAAATAGAAAAAATTGAGAGTAGCGATTTTCAAAATTTGGGCAAATTAAAGATTATTGATTTGAGCTATAATAATCTATTGACGATTGAAGATCTTACATGTAAACTTGGACAGTTAGAAGAGCTTATTGTCAATAATAATCATTTGGTTACAGTTGGAAATTGTTTGCACCTAAATAAAAAATTAAAAGGTATTGATCTATCTTTCAATAATTTGGTTAAAATCAATAAAACCAATTTTAATGGGATGAACGATCTAGCAACTTTACATTTGAATGATAATAACATAACAGCTATTGAAGATGGTTCATTTGAAGGATTGCATGCTATAAGATATTTATATTTGCATAACAATAACCTTGCTAGCTTAAACACGACAACATTTGAAGACTTAATCAATCTTAGACATTTATCCCTAGAAAACAGCAACATTACAACAATTCAACCAGGCACATTTGCAAATATGAAACATTTAAAATATTTAATTCTGGAACAAAACCATTTGACTTATTTGCAAAATGGTACGTTCAGAGGATTAGATACTTTGGAAGCGTTAGACCTTCACGGGTTGCAAATCAAAGAAATATCAGGAGGCGCCTTCAAAGGTTTAGATGATTTAAAGTATCTGGAATTAAGGAATAATATGATTTGGAAAATTCATGAGAAGGCGTTTTCTGGTTTGTCAGATTTGCGAGTTTTAGTTTTAAGTAATAACACTTTTAGTTTAAGGCCAAATTGTTTCCATGGTTTAAAGAAATTAGAACACATCTCTCTCAAACCTAACCCCTACTTTGAAATTTTACCTTTTGATTCATTTAATGGTTTGGAAAGTTTGACAAATTTAGATTTGTCTGGTTTAAATATAAATGCGATTTCTTCAGGGGCATTTAATGGGCTTAACAAATTGAAACAATTAAATCTGAGCGGAAGTAACATTGAGACAATTTTTGAAGAGCGTTTTGTTGGGATGCCAAATTTGAAAATTTTAGATGTAAGTAAGTGTGGTATCAAGAAGATTATTTCGAACGCTTTTTATGAGCTTGCAAATGTTGAGATTTTTGATATAAGTGGTAATGTAATTGTAGAACTGAAACAGAATTGCTTCATAGGTTTAAGAAGCATAAAGAACCTTGATTTGTCTAATCAAGCAATTCAAAACATTGAGGTGGGTTCATTTAATGGTTTGGAAAGCTTAGAAAATTTAAATTTAGATAATAATAAGCTTGTAAGTCCTCAAGAAGGAATATTTAAAGGTTTACAAAGTATTCTCTATTTGGATTTAAGTTTCAATAAGATTAATACGATTGAATCTGGTTTATTTGGTGATATGTCACTTTTGGAAAATTTAAATTTGGCAGGCAATGATATTAAGGTTATAAAGGAGAATTCATTTATAAATTTGAACAATTTGAAGATTATTCACTTAAAAGGAAATAATGTAGAAGATTTATTCAATAACACATTTAAAGGTCTCGATAAGATTGATAATTTAAATTTGACAAATCTCAATATCAAACGGATCCAAGCAGGTGCTTTTAATGGTCTTGAAAACTTACACGAATTAGATTTGAGTAAAAATCCTATTAGACATTATAAAAATCAAACCTTCATGGGTTTATCAAAATTGGAAGTCTTAAATCTGAATAAATGGATTGAGGATGTTGAAGAAGGAACTTTCTCTGAACTCAATAATGTTAAAATGCTCACTTTTGAAGATACCCTTATAAAAGAATTAAAATACAATGCCTTTAATGGTTTGGTAAATATGACAGAACTCAATTTCAAGAATGCCCATATTGGTAAAATTAAACGAGGTGCATTTCAAGGTTTAACTAATCTTAATTACATGTTATTTGAAAATGGCGCTATTGATATAATAGAATCTGGGGCATTTTTCGGTATGGATAACATACAGTATATAAAATCATATAATCCCAAATGCTCTAGTGATGTCCTTCTTTGGTTGTCAGGTTATTACAATTTTTGCCATTTATCAATTCAGAAAATTGAAGCTGGAGCATTCAGTGGCATACATGCCCATAGGGGCGCACAGAATTATCTTGATCAAAATTCTTGGTTATTGGATCTTAGTTATAACAAACTAAAAACTGTTGTATACAATAATTTCGTTGGTTTAGAACATTTGCAAAAACTAGCTTTAGATCATAACGAAATATCCATGATACACGATAGTGCCTTTAAATCTTTAACCGAGTTGAACACCCTTAAATTGAGTTATAACAAAATTGATGTTTTACCAAATGGTGCCTTTATTGGCCTTGAAAAATTAAATTCATTGATAATGAAACATAATAGAATTACATCTGTGTATTCTTATCCATTTAGTTCTTTGAAGAAATTGAAAAGTTTAGATATGTCTAACAATTTAATAGCGGAAATTCCTTCAAATATTTTTGGCGACCTGCAACTGCATGTTTTAAATGTAGGAGAGAATCAAATTTCTAAAATTTATAGTGGTGGATTCTCAAATCAGAAATCCCTACAATTCCTAAACATTTCTTACAACAAACTTGCAAATCTTGACCTTAAAGTGTTTTCACCACTTACGCAATTGTATCATCTGGAGTTAAATTCGAATAATTTACGCGAATTTGACGCTGATGTGCTAACCGCTAATACACAAAAATTAGCCATCATAGATATAAATGATAATTATTTATCTTGTGAGAATCTATCTCAAATTTTATTGAAATTACGCAAGCATAACGTACATTACGTACATAAACCCAATAGTGGAAACATCGGGTATTCAGATGGTGTATCTTGTATTATGCAATCTCAACAAGCAAATCCAACACAAATAATTCAATGTAATCAAACAGACTTGACAGGTGTAAAAACGCTTCTGTATCAAGCAAACGATAAACTTGACACCTTAACGCATTTATCGCATAATCATACGAAATATTCCCATATTTCAGCCAATGCTTTCTCATACTTAACAAACATTGCTGAAAAGATCCATGCTAAAGTAGAATCGTACAATTCGACATCGCATGTCGAAAGGGAATATCCAGTTAAGGAAATTCACACAGTTCAACAAGCACCTTCCAATTTGAATGTTTTTGAGATCTTGCTCATTATTATTTGTGTTTTGTTCTGTATTGGACAACTAGTAGCACTGTACAAAAAATATTCCGGTAGCATACCAAATTCAAATTTATTTAAATTCAAAAGGGGGCCTTCTGAAATTGAGTTATTCAATGGAAATGCTTCAGGTGTCAACGTTTAATTTGAGTAAGTTTGTTTCTTATTGATAGACTGAAATTGTGAGGTTCAATTTGGAAATGTGATAAAACTAATTATGTAAAATCTCAAATGGAGAAATTTGTAAATACAGTGTATTAAAAATAAAATTTTTATTGAAATGACTTTTAATTTCTTTTCATTTTGCTTTATACTTCTGTAGGGAGATTCTTGTCTTGCATCTGGTCAACCGCTCCAGTGTCACTCAAGCTCGATTATTCAAGAGGGATGCAAATTGTTACTTTGTTAAATCCAAAACGGAACTAAAGACTAACGCAGGTTTCTTTTACTGCCGTTTTAGCAAGTTCATCAATGTTCTCCTTGATTTTTGGCGTCTTGATTTCTAAAACTACTGTAATAACTTTCTTTGTAGAATCCAGGAAGCAACATCAATAATTCCTTATCAGGTTAGTTTTTGGACATTGGGGGAGCATTGGGCACTAAACTACTGGGCTGACTGTGCATATTTAAGACAAACACGCAAGAGTTGAGGGTTTATTCAATATCCTTCAAGATTTTTTCTTTTGCCCAAAATAATTATTTTGGTCTTAGCTAGATTGATTGATTATTATCTGTTCTTCTTCTTCTTCTTCTTCCTAATGCTTCTTTCTACCAACTTCTGGCCTCTCATTTGATGTTGAGATCCACGATTCTTTCCACCTCTTAAGGGGTCTTCCATTTGGTCTTCTTGTTTTTGGTCTGCCATCGCGAGTAAGTTTTGCTTTTCTGTCGTAAGTCATTTTGTATACGTGTTCGTTCCAGTTCCTTCTACGCTGTCTTATCCACTTTACAATATCCTACACATTATTTTTGTCTCTGATGTCTGTGTTTCGTCTTCTGTCAAGTAGCGTGTTCCCCGTTATTCTTCTCAGTATCTTCATTTCAGTTATACGTAGTGTAGGGGACGGTTGTTCACTGTGAGACACAAATTTTTAATTTGTTTTTTTATCAGTTCATATTTTAATGTTGCATACAACTTTGGGGCGTCTACATATTCTATCATCATCGCTGTTCACCTCTGAACATCCTTATGCTATAACCTTAAAAAATAAGTAAGCTCTAAACTAATTTATTGAATTGGGTAAAGTGTCTCAGAGTGAAACACTATGGTCCACTATGAGACACACCTAGGTCCACTGTAAGACAGTATTTTATAATGAGTTAATGCACTGCCTTCAAGGATTTAAAAAAAGCATTTAATAAATGTTCAAGGAAAGTTTATTTTTGGCTTACCTGGACTACAAGACATTTTTATCAAAATCAATTTCAAAGATATTAAATCGACCTTGACGTTTGGTTTTGGCAGTTGCAACAGGTTCAGGTAAAATCATTGCAATGTCAACCTTTCTTACCATTAACTCGTCTTCCACTGTTGGATAGATGAAGCTGTTTGAAATTTTATTACTGCATCTCAGAAATGAAACACAAAACTCTTTTTGATTTTCACTTATTGTTAATACTCTTCCTACATAGAACAGGTCTCCATCCGACCTTTTGACCGCAAATTTTACAAGGACAAAGTCGTTTATCTAGGATCTGTATTTAATACCAAATCCATAGCTGGTGGTGGAGGTGAAGGACAAAACTCACCACCTGAACTTTCATGATCAGACATTTTCGGTTCTGATTCCTCTGAAGACGAGGAAGGTAGGTCTAGGTCTAACTTTGGCTTTTTGATTTTTTTAGATTTCTTTTCTTCCTCTCTTCGCTCGAGATCCTTTTTCTGTGGCGTATCCGTAAGAATACATGAAACTACTCTTCTCCTTTTATTTGGGTTCTCTTTCCGGGGCTTTGCCTTTGGGTATCCAATAAATTCCTTAGGACTAACACAATCGGTATTTTCATCAAGCTTTTTTCATTCCTTATTTATGCTGGAAACCTCTGCTGTAGCAGACATTAGTAGTGTCTAGGATGGTAGGTATTGGTCGGTCAGTCACAGAGCTAGCTAAAAAGTCAGTATCAGTGAAGACATGACGGTTAAAAGGCACAATTTCTGTCCTCCTGAAGCTTGCCAAGATATTAGTTGAAGTCATGGTTCTTTCAAATGCTACACCGAAGCACCTTGAAATGTAATAAATGGACATTGGGGTTCCTGGGTTATCTTTCATCCACTGATCCACTGAAGTATTGTAATGCACCTTGAGAGGGCCGTAAACGGCCACATCAAGTGGCTGAAGGCGGTGGCTACAATTTGAAGGCACTGTGACGATGGTCACTCCATTTTCTAGCGCCAAGTTGATGACATCTAAAGAGATGTGGCTCTCATGGTTGTCCATGATTAAGAGCGTTGTATTTTCCTTCATTGAACAAGTCCCTCTAATAAAATGTTCCATTACTGAGACAAACAGACTGAAGTTCATCTAGCCACTTGGATTGGCAAAGCCGATGGTACCTCTTGGTGATTCTCGATGCATGTACTCCTTAAAGTGGGCTCGAGAAAATACCATACAAGGGGGAAGAGCATGGCCCCGTGCACAGATAATATTGCAGGCTGTGACAAGCTGGCCTCTCTCAGCACTTGTAGCTGAGCTGACTTGCTTGCAGCCCTTCTGCGCAATTACCCTCTTGGTAGTCCCGTCTCGTCTAAGTTAAAAACTCTTAATCCATCTCCAAAAGGATTCCTTATCATTACCGTATTGAGAGTATCAAAGAAGGTGCTAACGTTGTATTTATTGAAAGCTGTAGCTTTTGATAAGGAACAGGCTTCAGGGTTTCACAAACTAAGGCGAGGATGATGCTTTATAAATCCAAAAGTCCATTTCTTACCAGCAATTTCTTTGACAACCCAGGCATCTGGCATTCGTAAAGTTTTCTTTACAGCCGTCTCATATGCCATTTTTCTTAGGTCTCGCATGGTTAGGCCAAAGCACATTTTTGAAGATTCCAAAATAAAATCTTCAAATTTTTTCTCCTGCACATTTGTAAACACCTGCCTGTTTCTAAAGTTCGGGGTAAACTTCATGTTGTCCCCCAGGTCTCGGTATCTTTTTACATATCCGGGCAAGTGTTTGGAAAGATAAAACAGTGTCCTTAGCCACTCCTCTAACAGTTTTGCCTTTTTCAACAACCTGCTTTACAACCTCTTTCATTTGATCTTCACTGAATGTTCCTTTAACAGATTTTCTGAAAAAGTACAAAATAATTTGAAACATAATTATTAATTAAATGCAGTTAGCCTATATTGTTTCCATGCCAGGTTGAAGTGTATATGCAAAGACAAACTGATTACAGACTATATGATAAGCTTACAGGCATGTCTCACAGTGGATGCGCTCAAGTGTCTCACAGTAGACCACCCTCCCTTACATTTTGTTCTGGTATTATCTGGCCTGGTCTCAGCTGCGTAAGTCATCATTGGGCGTATGCATGTTTTATAAATGCGTGACTTTGTTTCAGTTGTCATATGTGCTTTCCATATGACTTGGAAATGCAGCCTCCTATTGTTAGTTTCGTTTGTTTTTCACCTTCCTTATTTCTATTTTGTTGGAATGAAATGTTTACTTCCAGGTAATCAAAGGACATTACTTGCTCAATTGATTTATCCTCGATCACTAATTTGCATCTAACCGCCTCGTTAGCTATGACCATTAAGTTTGTTTTGTTAGTAGAGATTTCCATGTTATACTCTTAGTTGGCTAGTTGAAAGGTGTACACCAGTCTTTGTAAGTCATTCTCGTTATCAGACACTAGCACTGTATCATCTGCATAGCATAGGATTTTTACGTTTTTATTGTTCAATGGATAGCTTTGTCCAATGTTTTTACTTCTTCAATAATTTGGTCCATTATTAGATTAAATAGCAGAGGGCTTGAGGAGTTCCCTTGTCGTATGCCTGTTCATATTGGTATTTTTCTGGTAAGGCCTCTGTTGTGACTTTGTCAAATACCTTTGTGTGGTTTACAAAGCATAAATAAGCTGGTTTTAAGTATTCTATTACTTCTTCCATTAATTGCCTTAGGATGAAAATAGTGTCTGTCATCGAACGGTTTTTTGAAAGCCCTGCTGTTCTTCTTATATGCTGTGGTGCATGTTGATGATGTTGCCGATCACCTTTCTAAACAGTGTCATGATAGAGCAGAGCAGAGTAATGCCTCTCCAATCTTCCAGTTTTTTTTTTATCACCTTTCTTATATATGGGTATCGTGATGCTTCCTTTCCAAGCAGGGCAGTTTTCCCGGTCGTCATTATTATTTGCAAGAGCGTTGAGAATTGTTCTCCTAGTTCCTCTCCCCCATATTTTACCTATTCTTTAGAGAGCTTATACGAGCTGGGGGCTTTTCGGTTTTTTAGTTTGCTAATGGTATTTTGAAGCTAGTTTTCGTTTTTCAACACTGAATTTATTGCAAAATGTGGAAATATGCAACAGCTGAATGTAGAATATTCAATGAGGCCTGGGAGAGAACCAAACCAAATTTATCTATATCGTAACTGCATTCTTGCGCTGTACATAATCCGGAAAAGCAGAATGTTGAAATTAAAGCGAAAAATAGCATTGTCATTACATCTAAAAAAGAAATTTTTAAATAAGAAGGTAACGTAAAGAACATTTTTAGCTTACCTCTTTCTTTAAAGATTATAACATAGACAGAAGAATAATTCTTGTTTACAAACGTTGATCCCGCCGCCTTAGGTTCTACAGCGATTTAGTTCATACTAATACATATGGTGGCGCTGTAGAAAGTTTCAATTTGAAATCAAGTAGTGAAGTAGTCTAAGAGCAATAAATTATCGTTTTTCTTTACGTACAAAATCGATTTTTCAGTTATTGTGTTAGTTAATTTTTGAAATAAAATAATACTGTTTATTGTATTAACATATTTTTTTATTAATTGTGTTTTGTTAAATATTTATGATAGATCTCTTTTATATTCTATCTTTACACTATTGAATAAAATACTTCAATTGCTCCAAAGTTCTTGTTGTTATTATTGTTGTTTATAAAATGGGTTTCCTTTTCAAACCTTATTTAGATTAGCCACCAACAATTGCCGAACTGAGTCAATCTCATCTTTCTTAACTCGGGAAGGTTCGAATCAGTGAGAAAAAGTTTGGCGGTCTTTTTAGTATTAATTTGTTTCATAGATTGAATTCTGAAGATTTCCACCATTTAGGCTGAAGCAGTTATATCCACTCCCATTTGCCATCGAGCTAACCCTGTCACAGCGTAACATCAAGTCTTCACAAAACTGTAACCGACGCCGACGGTCTGAATCATCTTCATTTAATTCATGTATTAAGTGCAGCTTATAAGGATGGTATTTCTCGTGTTTAAATAATTTTGTTCCAAACTTTATCACCACTCTATATAATAATACTGCGTATCAAACATATCACGTGGAGGTTCATTATTAAATATTCTAGTCAAATTCGATATCTGTTCGAAATCATAAACTGATAGTATAGAAAGTTGGTGAAACAACAATAATTTTAAGGTCGATGGCCTGAAAATATTTTTGTCTATTTTATCTATTTTGTTATGAGACAAATCAAGTTGGCGCAGGCTGCTCATATCAGCAAAGAGATTTGGTGCAGTGCTCTCGATTCCATTCGATTTTAGATACAACTCTTAAACTGTACATCCCAAAAAGCTACTTCTTTCAAATGTAGACAGTTTATTTTCAGTTAGATCGAGGCTGAGGAGATGTAGACCATGGAAAGCTTGGGATTCAATTAATGTTATTTTGTTATTGCGTAAATTTAATATTTCAAGTGTAGATACTGAAAAGACATTTCTATCGACTCTACGTAGCTTATTTTTCATTAAATCTAGTGCACGTAGACTACTCAAATTATTAAAAGCATAAGGTTCAATATCAGCAATCTCATTGTAACCTAAGTTTAATATCTTAGGTGCAGATCCTGCAAAACTGTTTTTATCTATTTTTGCTATTTTATTACTGTGTAAATTAAGTTTCAATAGATTTTGCGTATTAGTAGGTTCAAGGGTCGAAATTCTGTTATTCCTCAAATGCAATGTAATAATAATTGAAACATAGACGGAGATCTTGAAGATTACTAAATTTTTCGAAGAACTCTTGTTCAATAGAAGTAATTTGATTCTTTAAAAGATTTAGTTTTTGAAGTGTGAAAGTTGAGTACATATCTACATTAATTCTGGTCAAGTGGTTATTTTCCAAACTAAGCTCCGTGAGATTGTTTAAGCTTCTAAACGCATCCAGTTCGATTGTAGCAATATTGCAGGAGTCTAAATTTAATATCTGAATTGCCGATCCAGAAAGAAAATATTTTTCAATTTTTGTTAAAGGATTTTCCTTCAAAGTCAGTTTATGAAGGGAGATAGCTCCATCAAAAGCTTTGGAGTCAATCGTTCTAATTTTATTATAAGATAAATCAAGTTCTTCAAGTGAAGGTATAGAAAACGAGTTTGCATAGACAGTACTAATTTTGTTACCATACAGATCCACAGACCGAAGATGACTGACATTAGTAAAAGCGTCAGTTTCAAGTGTAACTATGTGGTTAAACCTCAAAGTTAGTTTTTGAATTAGGGATCCTGGAAATGTGTTTTGAGAGATATTATCTAACTTGTTAAGTAATAAGTAAAGTTCAAAAGGATACTTTACATTTATAAAAGGTTTACAGTCAAAAACTTTAATCCAATTATAGCTCAAGTCTAATATACGCATGAAAGATCCAGAAAAACTGTCTTTTTTTTATTCTTACCAGTTTGTTAAAGCTTAAATCAAGTTCGTGAAGGTTGTAAAGAGTACTAAACGATTTCGGCTCGATGGTCTCAATTCCATTCATTGATAGATATAAGTTTCGTATTGTAGATCCTTTAAAATTGGTTGAATTGATTTTATTTATTCTGTTACTATTGAGATAAATTTCATTAATGTTATTTAAGCTGTTGGATTGTATGGATGTAATTTGATTAAAATCTAAAATTAGCTTTTGAATAGTAGTGTTTAAAAATGTGGATGCTTTGATTTCAGTTAGTTTGTTGCCATATAAGTTAAGTTCATCAAGCTGATGCATTTTCAAAAAAGTCGCGGGATCCATGACTTCAATACCATTTGCTTTCATGGTAATTACACGGATTGGAAACTCTAAAAAAATAATTAAATGTTAGTTTATTTAATGTATTGTATAATTTAGTAGATTTTGATGTAATCTACAACGAAAGAATTAAATCAAAATGATGGTGTTGTACTATACTTAAAACAGTTCTTAGATTAAACTTATGATTATGATAGTATTGAGATCGCAAAACTGCACATCAGTATATAAACCTCCATCTGATTGTATTATTTGACAATGTTCTTTTGTTTACAGTTAAATACAGATCAGAAGTATATTTATTTAGGTAAGTAACATACAGCTCATGAATCAAACAACTGGCAGTCTTGAAAACTCTTGGAAAAACTTTTTGATAGTCGAACGATAAGCTATTTGGTTGTTTGATTTTGTATAGGTTTTCAGAAACTTCCTAAGAGTACAGTTTCAAATCAATCTTTCTTCACATCAATTCAGTATGAATGACATGGTTATTTGTACACATCACACACCCTCTCGTATTTATTTGAGTCAAAAGTTTCAAACATCAGCGAGTCTGAGAATTTACGTATCTTTGCCTTGTCTTTGTAAAAGATTCGAGCCATCACACCATTTCAAGGATTCAAATTGCCGCAATTAAAATACCGCAACAACCACATTCTTTTGGACTAGAAGTACATCTATCTCTAATATATAAGATTGACTTACCCATTTTGACCTGATATTAACTCATTTAGGTCAAGCTCAGCGGATTAGACATTACAAAGAAACTTAGCTTAAATAAATACATTGAGATTTTAAAATCAGGCAAACTTAGACCATAAAAATATAAATTATCAAAGAACAGATTTAGGAAGCGACTTTTATTTACTTATCCTGTGCCTGTGCGAGGTAATTGGTCACGTCTCCGCCCCGTATAGTATAGCAGGTCTCGCCACAGTCTTGTAAAACTTTCCCGTCATCCTACAGCTCACCTTCTTATCACACAACACACCACTCATCTTCCTCCAGTTTAGCCAACTGCAACTTACCCTGTGCTGTATTTCAGTATCCAATCCTCCGTCGGTCTGCATGGTTGATTTGAGATACTTCAACCTTTTATGCGATGGTCACTGTTTTTCCAGAAGCTTTACTCAGAGATCTTCTTCTTCCTTTGTTGTAATGTATTCCGTCTTTGACCTGCTAATTCGCATTCCTCTCTCTTTCAGTGATTTCTTCCATTCCTTAAGCTTCTCTTCTACGTTCTTTCAGGTCGATTCGCACAGTACGATATAGTCGGCGAACAATATGCTCCAGGGTTCTGGGCACGTGCATAATCAGATCAAAGAGAGCTGATCCCTGATGTAGCCCGACTGTTACCGGAAATCCCTCTGTTTTGCCTACACTGCTTCTAACTTGCACCTTTATACATCTCCTTTCTAACCTCACATACTTTGCCGGTACTCCTTTTTCCTTAATACTTCGCCATACCTCCCGCCTGGAGACTTCAGCAGACGAAGACCATATGCAGCTTCTACTGAAATTCTCCGTACTTTTCCATCAGTTGTTTCAGAGCGAGTATTACGTCGACCGTCCCTCTTCTTCACATAAAACCAAACTGTTCCTCACAGATCTCAGTCTGCGCGGCCTTCTTTCAATGACCCTCTTCCAGATCTTCGCTGTGTGCAACGCAACAGTTTGATCTCTCTGTAATAAGCAGAATCCTGAACATTACCTTTCCCTTTATAGATCGGCACAAGTATACTGTTCTAACGCTCATTTGGTATTTTCTCTTGTTGCCAAATCTTTTTCATTAAACCCACAGAATTCCATTTTCTCCCAAACTTTCTGCACCTACAGTCTTTCCATTCTCCATTCTTCCTTGCTTGCAACTCGAACCACTTCTTTACTTATCTCTCTTTTCTCGCATTTTGCTCTCGGATTCTCTCCATTCAGTAGCTTTGCAAAGACTTTATCCACCTCTTTAGTATCGTTTCCTGGTTCTGAAGCACCGTTCCTGATTCATCCTTCATCTGCTTAACTGATGTTATGTCCTTGTAAGCTTCATCTTTTGTTTTAGCTATTCTGATCAACTGGCTATCACTTTTCATATCCTTGCTTTACCACTTCAGCTTCGGTTTTACCACAGCTTTCTGTGTCTGCCTTTTTGCTAAGACATAAATTCCACTGTTTCTTAGCTTCCTTTTTTCGTTTCACTTCCTTTTGCACATTTTCATTCCACCACCAGTCCTCCTTATCCACTGGTAGTCCTTTGTCTGATGTTACGCCAAGAGCCTCTTTACCAGCTTTTCTTATTATACTGCTATTTAATACTCTCTCCTTGAACTGCTCTGTTGGACACCCTTCTTTTAGCTTCCACTATTTTATTCTCTGCTCTCTTCGGTTTACTCGCTTCAATACCTTTCCATTCGTTACTTTACAATTGGCTACTATTAGCTTATGTTGTGCCGCTACACTCTCTTTTTTTATAACTTTGATATTCTTCATTTTTCTCAGATGTTTTCTTCGGCATATTATGTAGTCGATCTGACTCTTTCGGTCTCCACTCCTATACGTTACCAGCTGTTCTCTTTTCTTCTAAAAGAAGGTATTGACGATCGCCAGGTCGGAGACTATTACGTATCTAACAATCCGTCCTTATTTTTTTCCATCAAAGCTCAATCGTTCATGAACTTCCTCTTCCTACTGTTCCTCCTTTCGACATGTCCGTTAAGGTCTTCTTCAACTATCAATCTTTCACCCTTTGGTACTTTCATCATCACGTCATCTAGGTCCTTTCAAAACCTTTTTTGACCTCCTCATCTTTAAATTCTACCTGAAGGGCATACGCACTCATCGCGGTGATCAAGTTCCCGCCGATGTTCTCCTTTACACTCCCCTACTCTACTAACTACACAAACTCCTTCCTTCAACTCTTTATCTAAGATGATGCTCACTTCATTCATTTTGCTTTTCTCTATTGCTCTTGCCACTTATTGTTCCAACATTCAGAGTTTCCACTCTAATCCTGCATACATTATCCACCTTCTTACGTTTGACATCCAAATTCTTCGGAAAATGTTTCCCCCGGAGATGCAATTGGGAAACTGCTTTACCTCCGGAATCTTTCTTTTGAGAAGAATTCATTTCATTTCATTTCCACAAGTAGTTCTGGCTGTATGTCCTTCCTGACACCACCCTCACATCTCAAGGCCTGGATTGCCCTACTTAGTGGTTGGTTTTTTCTATGTACCTACTGTATGTAGGATATTATGTATATGTAATCCCATCGCGATTTCCTGTTTGTTTCCTTTTATACTCACTCAGCTTTTAACTGAAGGATTTTGAAGCCACTTTCCTGAGCTAGTTTGGGTGTGAGACCCAGGTAATGTATCTGCGCGCTCATCTATAAGAAAACCAACAAGAAGATCAACCAGTGGGCAACTTTATCAAAACAAAAACAACTCTTGACCAAACGCGTCGCCGAACTTGTCACGGTATGAAAGAAAAATTAAGAACAAGATAGTCATCCACTGCGTTTTCACCACACTGTCAAGCCTTGCAGTCTTGCTTGCGGAATCAGCCAACATCAAAGCAAGATCCACAGCGAGAGGAAATCAACGGACCCCACCGCAGTGAGATTGCTCCGATCCGTAAATGACGCACCAAAGACTCCATCATCAACGGCAAGTCCCTGCTAGAAGGGGAATCCGATTGACTTCTAACGACGTCTACAACCAAAATCGCAATCACACCTACGTCAGCAAATCCAAGCCAACAATCAAATTACCTCGAATCACTACAAGTATCCAAGGTCATCTAGTAAAACTGTTGTGGATACCGCCCGCTGCTACTCCAAACCGCTACCGAAGATCAAGGTCTGTTCATCTCTGGTACAAAAGCTCCCCAATTCCACTTTGCAGCCAAGTCTTTGAAAAACTGGAGTTCTGGGTTATGACTACCTGGAATTCCAGAACGTCATCAACGACATCGAAGATGCATCAACTTGTAAATAAAGGGACGCGTGACACTTCACTGTGGAAGCTTTCACGACATAAGAAATTTCGTATTAAACATCGAATAGTGTCCAATGAAGCTGTTGGATCTGCAATCAAGAAATCCAGCGTTTCTCAACATAAAGATTAAAATAAAAAAAGGTGCCAACTTAAAACAACGAGAAAACATTCAAGTTCCGCCCATTTTAGTACACGTCACGCCGAGAGAATAGCGTTTTGTGAGACCAACGCTGTCCGAGTTAGCCTGACCTAAAAAGCAACCCAAACACCCGCTCTCGTTCTCATGAGACCCACTGACAACATCACCTCCGAGTTGGTGAACATTCACTTTGACACTCTTTTAGTATACAAACAAGGAACCCTTGAATTCCCATTGCCGAATGGTAGCACTAAGTTTTGTCGTGGTTTCCTTAGTGGTTAAGGCAAATGCTGAAACACTTTCTTCCACGGACCTACACATCGCATACACAATACATTACAACGAAACACAATTAGCACAAAATCTAATCCCCTTCTCGACACCTAACACCAACGACAAGGAACCGCCGCCGCGTCGTGCCTCATCTATCACTGCACTGCTACTGAAATACCCACACTACACCATGCTTACGCAACATCAAAACACGAGCTGTATCGAACTTCTACATACGTCACATTCCCCCTAAGACTGATTATTTCCCGTTACGGTCGTAGAACAATGAAACTCGTACAACGACCTTCGGTTTCTGAAGAAAATGTTAAACGATCTTGCTTTGCTTTTTGAGCTACTTTGCTCGGTGTATGTTCCCTTCGACAAGGGAATTCCCACAGACGACGGCGACGTTTGTAACAAATTCTTGATTAACTTACATCATCTCCAGACAATGAGGAATAATATAATGAAGGTATGAAGGACATTCAGTGGGGTTTGAATTTCGCAATAAATTCAGTTACGGAGAAGGCTACATATTAGTTTCCGTTTGAATACGTTTCTAAAGACGTTGCGAATTCTGTTCTAGCTAACGAATTAATTCTAATGAATTTCAATAAAACGCAAAAAGAAATTACCACGAGAAAATAGTGAAGAAAGATTTGATGATCTTCGGTTCACCGTTCTAGAGCTGAAAGTGGATGATCAAGTATTAGCAAGATCAAGTGCAGACTGAGAGGGCCGATAAGTCTGACAAACCCGAGAAATTCAAACGGTTCCACGGCCCAAACTACCGGACAGGACCGAAAGATCCGAATGGCCTGACAGATCCAAAAATCCTAAAGGACCGAGAAGTTCAAAAAGCTCGACAGATCCAAGAAGCTTGAAAACCGACGAATTTCTAAACTGAGGCCTAGACCGACCCCGAACTCAAGCCTTGACACGGGGCGTGACTAGAAATCTTGGACCGTGTAGGCGTCTACCTCTGCATCTTCAGAACTGTCTTCCCCAACTAGTCTTCGGCTTCTTCATTTGAGCAGTGCACCTAAAGGATTCCTGCTGCAAATCTGGTGCTCAGGGATTGTAGAGGCGTCCGTTGTCCTCCGCCAGTTCTAAAATTTTGTTCTGAACTAGGTCTGCTCGTTTCTGGCTCAGAATTATGTCAGGCTGTCTTACAGACCTTCTCAGTTGGAGTGGAATCAAAGAAGATTTTCAACAAACGCGGAAATGTCAATTAAAACATAGACAGAATTTATTATCAGTTGCTGTACTAGTTAAGTAGTTGTAGGTACGTTAGAGAAGGTTAGAATAGAGGCTTTGCCAGCGGTATAGGTGGGTCTTTTGAAACAGAATTCCCTGGACAGACTCAATGGATCCATGAATCTGACATCACCAACAATGCTCATGGAAATGAGTAAAATTTCCTGGGAAAGTCTTGGAGCGAAGTTCAGTGCTGTGAAACATACCAATAGATAATGCAGCGAGCTTATCATGCAAATTAGATGCTTTTGCGTACCATCGTTATCTAAATAATAATATCAAAAGATACAATCTCAGAGATTTTCAGAGGCAAAGGTGAAAGTCACGAGTCACAACTTGAATTCTCTATGTTTCATACAGACAGACCCCAACGAAATTCCAAGAAAGAATTTCTAGAGGAATTTCGGTCAGTTTCTCATCTGATTGTTCTATAGATGGCTATTTTTTATCAGAAGTCCCAGAAGATTTGTTAAAAAACTGAACGGAAATATTGTAAGTGCTCAAGAGCACTTAGACACGGCAGCCTAAAGAAATGCCGTGATAGGAAACTGACGGTGAGTTTCAGGAAGCTTGAGTACAATCAAGAAGCTTTCGTAGGACGTCTCTGTTGAGAGAAAAATGAAGAAAAGGAGATTATTTGCTTTTTATCAATTTTTCAATTCTTTATCGTCAGAAGTAAATTTTCAGAAGAGGTGAAATCCTAAAAATTAGTTAGGACTCTGAATTTTTATCAAAGTGAAAACTTGACATGAAACAAGTTGCACAAGTGCAATGTCCACGCACTATTATGCCCATTGATTTGTATTAGAAGTTAGAACGTACTGTTGATTTACGATCTCTATATGATTTATTCAGTATTGCAGGTGTCATCGGAAATTAAATAACAATTTGGTAGTGTTATGGATAAAGAAAATATTGTGACACTTTCGATGTCGTCATTGTTCTGTTGCGCATCAATAAAATAATGAAAACGAAAATATTTTAATCTGCTATTCATGTTGTACGAAAAAAAATGTAATGGAAATAAAAATTTCATCATCTTATCAGATGGAATTTAGCAAATGTGGATTTTTTGCTGTAAATGCGTTTTATTTAATATAAAAAAAGCAGTGGCGTTACTTTAAATAATGATTATTTGATTAAGTTACTAAAATATATACGAAAACGATACCGGCATGCCTTGCAATATAAGACATCTTTTCAACAAATAGAAATGTCTTTTTCATTGTAAACAAAATCTTGAAATTATTTTCGATTGCATTTAAATGCAGTCACAACAGATATTAGTTTATCTGGTATTAGTAAAGGTTTACTTAAAAAACAATGAACTTTTAAGTTATTTCGCCGACTCTGGCATATAAATAACAATAAATTACTCAGAGTGCATGCTGATAATGGTTGAAACAAAGACTTTACAGAGAGACGCTACTTACTAGTGTCAAAGGTTAATGTCTGCTTTCAATAATAAACAAAGGCTTTTAATCGTAGAGTATACACGAGGCTATTTATTACAAATTCAGCCAACTACAAAGTTGTAAATTGTGTTATTTATAAATTTACTGGGTATTTAATTCTGACATAGAAGCAAGGTAAGAATTTAATTATTTTTATTCAATACATTTTGTCTGATTTAATGTCTGAAACTAGTAAAAATTTACTATAATATGAAGAGCTTGTTATCTAGTAATTTTTTGTTTTTTGCTTAATTCAATATCTAAATTAGGAAAGTTCTTTGTTACTATCTCTTGTCATTTATTTCTCAATAAATTTCTTTATTCACCTGTTCTTATAGTTTATGTAGTATAGGTACAGCTTATAAATGTACTGATCAAGGTAATTATTAAGAATTTGTTCATGCTGTTTTATTTATTATTTTTTTTATGTTTTATTTTTTACAATTATCTGGTTATCGAATTAATTGAAACGTTTCTGCATGGAACTCATCAGAATAACCGACTTTAATTGTTTTGGAATATTCGATAGCATGGTCATGTTTCCAGTAAATCCATATAAAGTTGAATTTACTTTTGGATTTTTCTTTGCCAGGAATTCTGTTGAAATCTCCATTTATTTATTGGTTTTTACTGTACCAACATATGTAAGCCACAAAACGCAGAACTGCCTGAGTAGGTTCTAAAAGTTTTTCCTCATTTTTCCCTAAGGTGAGACCATCAAAGCTGAAAACAAAAAAAGCAAATCTATTTTTGCTCATTACACATGGGAAAATATCTCTACCAGAAAATTTACATAAAAACCATGATATTTTTTAAACTAAAAGACTGAGATTTTTTTCACTTCTTGAACTTATTCTGCAAAGGCTATAGAACAGATCCCCGTTGGAAAAATTAAAAAATTGTCAATTTCCACTTTTTTATAAACAATCACAAATTGGTAAAATTTCTTTAGTTAACAAAAGCATAACTAATAAACAAATTGTGGAAAAACTTTTTTTCCGATAAATTATTGTTCATTCATGTATCCCAATGATACATGACTTTTTTTATTCCTTAATATGTATATTAAATGGATAAAAAGAATTTTTTTTGTTAAAGACGGCAAACTAAGTGGCGCGCGCTGCGGCCAGATCACGCGTTTTCAGCCCTATTTTCACCTCCGGATTAAAATTATAAATATTGGTGGTACAATTACGGGAGTATGACTTCTTTGTGGGACATTTCCTGCTCTTTAAGGATCTGTTTTCTGATTTCGGATATGTGCAATATTCTCCTAGATATTTGCAAAAAACAAAACCTCTTTTTTTTACTAATTTGTTTATAACCTTTGCAATTTTTTTGCGCGGGACTTCGAAATGTTCGAAAAGTTTCTAAATGACATTCCGAATCGAATGACACCTCGATCATAATTTTTGGTGAAGTCAGGCAAAAAATAGCCAAAATAGAACTTGTGAACCACACTATTACTAGTTTATTGTTCGTCATCCTTGTAATGTGTCCGTACCATTGTAATTTTCATTTTTTCATTTTTGTCGTTATTGATTCCTGTTTTAGTTGGTCTCTTATTTCTTCATTTCTCATTCTATATAGGCGTGTTGTCGGTGTAATTTTTCTTAAGTATTTCATTCCGGCCGCCCTTATCATACTTTCATGTTTCATCTCAGTTATCCATAATTCACTGGCATATGGTACAGTAATAGTGCTGTAGACCTATAGTTTGATTTTGTTGTCCAGTTCTCGTTTTCCAAATATTGTTTTGTTTAGCGATAGAACAGTTTTGTTGCTTTTCTTGTTCTATTTGCTATTTCTGGATCCCAGACTCCCAGGTATTCGTATGCTGTTGTTTGTTCCATTATTTTGTTCCTTGCATATTAAACTTCTTCTCTTTCTCCTTCAATCGTCTATGGGTTGATTACCATATCTTTTTACATTTGTCTATGTTTATTTCCAATTCAATATTTTCCATTTCTTCTATACAGATATCTAGAAGAAGTTGCATCTTTCTTTGGGAATCCGCGATTAGTACGATATCATCAGCGTAGAGTAATGAGTCGATTTTTACTGGTTGTAGATTATTGTATCCGGTATTGTTTGCAGGTGTTCTATTCTTCTTGTTGTATTTTTAACTATTTTGTCCTATTTCGACCAAATAACAGAGAGCTCAGGCTGTCTCCCTGCTTTATTCCCTTTTCCATTTCAAATGGTGGCGATTTCTTTCCATACAGCTGTACTCTTCTTAAGACTCTTCTATATAAACTTTTAGTTACTTGAACTAATTTAATTCTTCTAGTACTTCCCATACTATTATTCTACTGACCTTGTCAAATGCTGCCCAAAGATCTATAAAAGTGATGTGCAGTTCTTCCTCCTTGTCATATCTCTTCTTTATCGTACTTCTTGATATAAACATGTTGTCATTTGTTTGTTTCTATTTTCTAAATGCTGACTCTTCTTCTTCTATATTTCTTTCTACGATTTCTCTTATCTTTTTTTTAGTTATTCTATTCTTCCCATTCTTTTGGTATCTTGTTGGTTTTCAATGCTTCTCTATATATTTCTAGCAACCATTTCTTGCCTTCTTTCCATAGCCATTTTATTAATTCTGATTTTATATTGTTTGCTCCACTCTCCTTTCTCAGTTTAATGTCCTGCAGTCTTTCTTCAAACTCTGTCCAACTGATTTCATCCATTTCTTCTTTTCCCTTCTGTTGGTTTCTTTCTGTCTCTTCATTTATCTTTGTTTGGTCTTCTTTGGTATTCTTGAACCTCTAAGTATAATGTTCTTTCCACAGTTGTAGGATTTCTGCCGTTTTTACGTTCAGTTGTTTACTGTGTCTTTTATCTTTTTTATTTCCTTGTATTCCTTCTTGCCCATCTGTTATTTGTTTTGTTTTTTGATTTAGCTCTAGTCTGAAATCTTCCCAACTTTTCTCTTGGGTTTTTTTTAGTAGCGTTTTAACTTTGTTTCGTATTCCTATGTATTCACTTTTATTTTGGTCTTGGTTCGTATACATGCATTTTTTCTATGTATTCCTTTCTTTTCACTTCTGCTTGTAGGTCTTTAGTCCACCACTTTGTTTTTCTGTTATTTTTGCTAAATGTTTTTTCCCGCAGATGCTTTCTGATTTATTTATCATTTCTTTAAATTGTTCCCATTTTTTTCAAATCCCATTCCGTATTTATCTCCTTAAGTTCTTTAAAGCTCCTATTTGTTTCCTCTTGGTAGTTTTCCTTCAGTTCCGGGTTTTTAAATCTGTTTACTGCTAATTTTGTGTACACTAGTATTTCTTCTTGGTTATCCCACCACAGTTTCATTTCTGCTTTCACCAATCTATGGTCGGTTCTTAGTACCGATTCATTTATTGTTTTAATGTCTGTAACTATATTCTTGACTTCTTGTGAATATACGAAAAAATGTAGCATGATCTTTGCGTCTCTATTATCGGCTATGTATGCATAACTATCTCTATTGGTTGTTTTTGTTGAGCAGAATTGTATCATCTTCGTTCCATTTTATTAATTAATTTTTCTCTAAATCTATCCCTGCATCCTACGTCTTTCCCTATTCTTGAGTTCCAGTCTCTCATAATTATTAGTCTATTGTTTTTTGCAACTCGTTGTAAAATTCCAGTATTTTTTCTTCTTCCATTCCTTCTGTTAGGGCGTACATTTGTACTATTATTTATTACTTCGTCAATTTCTGTTGTTATTTACATTATCCTTGAAGATATGGGTTCGAATTTTATTATTCTTGCTTCCATAGTTTTGGGTATTATTATACCCACTCGCTGTTCTTTCGGCACTCCAGAAAAATATATGGTATAGTGTTCAGATATTCTTCATATTCCATTTCCCGCCTTTTTTTGTTTCACTTATTCCCTGTATTTGTGTATCATATTTTTCTATCTCCTGTATTACTTCGTGTTCTTTTCTATTTAGTGTTGTAACGTTCGATATACCCATCGTTATTTCTTTTTTCATGTTTATAATTTTTGTTTCGTTATTAATTTTATTGTTTTTATTTCTAATAGTTTGCTTATTATCCGTCCAGGTATCCTCTACTTGCTTTGTGCTAGTTCTTGTATTTCTAATCGTTTTCGTTATCCTTTCTTCTTCTTTCCCATTTTATTTTGGGGATCTTTCACTTGCTGTTCTTTCCTTTCCTGATGTCATTTCTTTATCCTCCATTAGGTCTTCTTCATTTTTTCCTTAGTATCCATATAACTTTTCCATAGTAAACATTTCTTGATTTATGTTTATTTTGCTATAGTATACCATTTTCGCATTGTAGCCTTGTTTTCTTGCTTCTTTCAAGCGTTCTGCTAATTCTCTTCGTTGGTCCTGTACTCTCTTCGTTTATATATATATTTGTGTTCCTTTGAGTTGCTTCTTTTCTTTTAGTATTTCCATTTTTTGATTTCATGTCTTTATTTCCAACAAAATAGGTCCCATTGTTATTTCGACTAGCTTGTCCTAGGCATTTAATTTCTGTTATATCATTCTCTACGTTTACGATATTTTTACCTGCATTTTATCGAGGATTTTTTTCACTTTATTCCATTTCTTCTGCTTCTTGCTTAACTATTTTCCTTTTCCTTATTTCTAGCTCGAGTAACTCTATCTTATTTCTTTGTATTCTTATTGTGTTTTTTAGCTGGTAATTTTCAGATTTAGATTTTTCGTTTTCCTTTTTAAGTTCATCTAGTTCGTGTTGTTATTATCTAGTTTATTTTTCATTCTTGTATTTCCTTTCTTCATGTCGTCGAGTTTATCTATTATTAGTTTTAAGGTCTCCTACATTTTGTTTTGCGTAATTTCCATTTTTTAGTGTACGCCGATTTTAAAATTCTCTTGAATTCGTCTCTGTTTTATGTTTATTTATTTGTTATCGCACGTGATAAGGTTTCTGTCCCAGTCGATCCGTCGGAAACAACTGACACTTTGTTTATTTTGTTCTTACCTAGCTATGAAATTTGTTTTTGTCAATGCCCCTTTTTCACTTCTACGCCTACATCCACTTTTTAGTAATTTTTTATTCGTTGTTTTCTATTTATTTTTGAATTTACTTTCGGGGCTCTATTTATGTGTATTTATCGCTATTAATCAGGATCGGCTACTCGATGTTAGTTCTATGCTGTCCAAATCTTTTAATTTTTGTATTTCTAACTTTGCTTTCAAAGAAGATAATTTCTTCATTTATCAGGAACCCCCAAATATCAGAAACTGATCTGATAGTACTAGTGCGAGTAGCTGCAGTACAATATTAAGTTTCATAGTTATACAAAGACTTACAAACGATTGTGTTGCCCATTTTTATTTGTATTTTTCCATAAAGGTTTCACCTCTTCATCTCTGAGATTCTCTTCATTATTGTCTTTTTTATAATTTGATAAAATATCTATTTCCGATGCGCTATTGTGATCACTTTTAATAACATCATCATTTGAATCCACGTCACTTCCGCTTTTGGCTTCTTCGATCCATCGCAACACAGTAATGGATTCGAAATTAGCATCTGTTGCACGAACAAAATTTGATGAGCCGGCCTGATCACGACATTGTAAAAACTACCTTTGAATGTCAATAAATAGTTTACAAGAAATGAAAGATCTCAGAACACTAAGAGCCTCACAGACCGCTGAGGGTTAACGACTCATTTTTCAAGCTTGACACCTTGCTCTCCTAAAATGAACAAATGGAAGCCTAGTAACATTTTATCGTATCTGACACATTTCCTTTTTACGTCACGTTTTGTTGTTTTCGTTTAATACTTTTCACTTGGAACATTAAATAGCTTTCAGAAAACATTTCAACAAATGTTCTAAGTTAATTAAAATAATCGGAAGGAAAACATTTTTGATTTCTGGGATATTTCTAGGCTAAAAGTGTGACTTAAAAAACAATTAGAGCGTTTGATGTTACCCTGGGCTACCATCCTTGCCTGTGTGAAGATGGATGATCCAGCTAAGTTTTCAGCATCATCTTTGATGACGACCTTTTCTCTTAAGGTTATGCTCTGTTACATAATTTTCTATTTTTGTTGAAGTTTGGAGTACTGCTGGTATCTGATAAGTCGGTCAATTGAAATCTTTTTGAAATCTAAACCTGATACTGCGACAAGTGGTCTCACTACAAACGCGTTTATTGTTAAGTCAGAGACTAATTCTAAGTGAACCATTTTTGCGGTAAAGTATATAAAAACTCCCAAATAACATTTGTTTAGTTTTAACAACACAAGAGGATCAAAGATCTGCAAAATGCTAGAGAATATTGGGCGTTTTAGATCACGTGTTTTAAGATTTCTCGATCATTTGAGTTGAATTTGTGTAACTTAAAATGATCCTGCTTTGAAATTTCGAAAACATTTTGCTACAGAGGCGGTCTCTTCCACAAGATATAAACCTGTCAGCATATCGCAACGTAGAAGTCGTTTTTTGATTGTTTCAGAGAGTTTTGGATTTTTATTTGCATTTTTTTCTGCTAAGTGAAAGCAGAAAAGGGTAACCAAAGAAAATTCCGTGTCATACTAGTAGTACTCGTTTTTTGTTCTGCTGCTATAGATTTTAGTAACGTCACTCCCAATTAAGTGACGATGTTGACTAGATCTCAGATCTCATTTTGAATTGTCGCGTCCCGTCGACCGGGTAACTTGTAAATTGTTTAGTAAGAAGTAAGTATTTGGTGCTCGAGGAAGCAGATGGATAGCAATTTTGTGATGAGGCTTTCGTCAAAACGTAATGGTGCGGTATATACTAACTAGTTTGTTTGAGATTTTGTGTTTCGGCTTTACTTATGATTAGTATCCTTGCATGAATTCAAAAAATAAAAATCTGCGTATTGACTGAGTGTATGAATTCCCCAGTTTTTTTTTATCTACGGTCTTTGGTATATATGTTGTGTCTCACAAGGAAGAATGAGAAGGGAACACACTGGCTTTGAATATCAAAACTGGCAAGGAGTGTAATATTTTGCCAATGATTCATTCCATTTTTTGAGTAGATTTGTTGAGACTGAAGTTAATTTTACCTACAGAGATCAAGTTCAAGAATATATGCGCCTCTATCAACATGTGTATTTTTTAAGGTTTAAAGACGGATTTGTCAGTTTTATATTCTTTGGGATGTAAGTTCATAGATGTTGAATTCTACTGTAATTCAGAGAACCACAAAGTAAAATATGGTGTTGTTTAAGTCAAGAATTGCGATAGTCTTCTTGGATGTGGATAACTGTAGTTCTTGGTACAAATCTTCTGTAATGTAGCTCGATTGGAAACCAGAATCTAAGGCCAAACTGTGTGAACTGCAGTGGTTGTTTAAAATTTAAAGGTATGCAGTTTGAGAAACCACTCAGAATGTGGTGTTTTTCTTGGCATTCTCTATATACACGTTTCCTTCAGGCTGCATACTTCATTCCCGTGTTCTGGACTTAAACAATTTAAGCAAAGTTTCAAGCCACATAATTCTTCGATGTTTTGTTCGTTACTTAATTTTAAGAATCGAAAACCAGTTTGAATAAATGTTCTTTATTACAAAATCTATACATTCTTCTTTTTCTCGGATCGGTTACCAAAAACCCTTTTGGTTTTAGTTAAGGAACGTCTTTATACGCTTTGTAGTTTTCTCATTCTCTCTTTATCTATGATTTGTTGCAACTCTTTCGCCGATTCTTTTGTCTCAGATTTAAGAAGTAATTTCTCGCGGTAAATTTTAAAGCTCCTATTGCCTGAGACGTACCTCTTTCAAGTAATAAAATTTTTGTATTTCACTAATACTATCATTGTCATGTATTAAGAATTCGTACGTGTCACGGAATTCTAACCAATAAAATCCTTAAAATTCTGGTAGTTGAATCCTAGGTAATTTAATGAAGTGGGCCGCTAGCTGATCGCTTCCATTCCAAGAATGTAGAGGACACCTGAATGGAGCAGCCTCTGATTGTGCTTTATTATATATGTTAAAAGACAAGCACACTTCAAATAGATTGCAACGTGCGAAGTAGCCTTTATAAAACTAAAAAAGAAAATTTTAAGCGACCAGGTGCTTACTTCATATAACCCAGAATGTCAATTTTAACAGTCAACTACACATTTTCAATGTTGATGTTGTGTTTTAAAAAACAAACACTTCTATGATTCAAATGATAAAAGAATCACAGGTGAAAGGAAATGATACAAATCAAAAAAAAGAAGCACAGGCTAAAGAATAAAGTAAAGATAAAAAGTGTTTGTGGAGGGTACATCATCATCATCAAGATTAGTAGGACAAGCAAAACAGATTGTAAAACAAAAAATAGCGCAAAAGACTTTTCTTGTTATTATTAAGTTTGTGTCATCATCATGATTTACGATATAATCGGGAGTTTTCTGTGAACTTGCAAAAAAAGATAATTTATAACAATGATAAACAAAAGAGGGCCAAGGATACTGTCTTGTAGTACTCCCCTAGTCACGTCCAGAGCTTCCGACCGCACGGTGTTGTTGTCTTTTTTTTTAAATTTGACACAACCCTTCTTACAAAAAAATTTCTTTTTTAAAAGGTTTTTTCAAAGTTTAAGATTTCACAATATTGAATAATCTAACATTCACCATTTGCATTTAAACAGATAAATACAAAACTTGCCATTTTTAGATCGTACACTTGTAACGGTCACTTTTCGCTACCGTTTGATCGATACTTTCAGTGTATTCTTCTATTTTTATAGTTTTTCTCGTTTGGAGAGATAGTTGAGATAATTAATTAGTTTAATGATTGAGATATTAATTTATATATAAAAATTGGAAAACTCCTACCTTATTCATCACATTTGAAGTTTGTTTTCAATTTTATATGTAAATAAATATTTGAATCATTTCAATGATTTTAAAGTTGTGTTTCTCTTTGTGCATCTAGGTAAGATAACAAGAAAAAATTGAAAAAAAAATTATTGATCTACAGATAAGTTAGTTTGTATTTTGGCATGAATACCTTTAAAAGTTTTATTCAGAAGCTCTTGAACCTTTGTATACAGTTTTGTCCCAATAATTGCATGCGTGTTATGTTACGGTGTAGGTTTGAATTTAGGCTTTCCGTTGACTAAACTAAAACATACACATTTCAAAGGCAAGCAAAGTGAAATTCGGAAACATTTTACTATCGTAAGTGATGGAAAAACTAAATTTAGTTATTGTAATAAGATATTAAGCTTTAATGGTGGTGCAACTGGTAACCTTGGGTGTCACATAAAATCTGTACGTAAAGCTATTCCTTTTGAAATAGTCAGCTACGGGCATTCCAAATCAGATGACAAGTCTTTGGAAGACTAGCAAAAAACGCAAAAAGATCCAAGTACCTCCCAAAATCCCACGGTGGTACCTTCGGTGACACCATCTCGAATACAAAATCAAAAAACAATATTAAATTTTTTTTGGAAACCTATATCTTTAAGTAAGTTAAAGCAATTAGATGAACAGCTAATTAAAGTTGTCATCAAGGAATATCAACGATTTAGAGTAGTAAAAGGTTCGGAATTTAATAAGTTCATTTATATGCTCTGTCCTAATTATAAGATGCCGGATACTTTAGTACCAAGACTATTAAACTTTTTTTAAAAGAAATTTTGTGTGTGAATACTTTGAAGATTCAAATGTGTGTGATTAAACTAGAGTAGAGCAAAATCACGTTACACAAGAAACAAATCACCCGATGTGCGATATTCAGCATTAATCCCCAATACGCAATCGAGTCAATAAGTCAACCAATAAATATAGAACACTTGATGACTGATTTTCGCAGTTTTTTCTTTAGGTTTGTGTTCAGGACGCCAAAGTCCATCCCTAGATACCATTTTACTGCACTACCTTTGATTATATGAGAACCGTCGACTTTTTTCCGGTTTTTAGCAACTTCACATTCAACGTCTTCGAGGTACAGTCAAACGATTTTTATTTGTAGCTAATACTTTCAAGTATCTAACGAAAGAAAACAAATTGCCAACTAATATGGTTCAAAGTTCGCCGAAATTCAATTTTTCGAAATATCCTACCAAGAAGACAATGGAAGATCATCCATACTCATATAATATTGAATCCTTTAAGTGTCACTCACCACAAAAAAATTTCATATCTAACTAAATGGCAAAAAATCAAAAGCTACATCATTCTTGTTTAGAAGCTCTCTTGTAATGTTATTTTAAAATTCGCACTAAATCCGCCCCTGTTTTTCAATTTCGTTCGGATATTTGTTTTCTTGACGCGCAATATTTAAATTGTTTCATTAAACGAATGTTTGTTATAATGTTATTTTAAAGAATTAATATTTTTATGGTCTCGACATCTAGACTCCAGTAGACGTGTCTTTCGTTGATTTCCAATATCAGATTCCCAGAATCATTAGTTGCAACATGGCAGTTACACGGTCTCGGGGAAGTCAAATTTAAACTAGCGAATCTACAAGTAAAATTTTCCATTGTCGCATAAAGAGTATTAATGTCTTAATCTGTTAGGGTGTATATCCGACTTTTTAACCCCACTCCAGTAAGTACACATTGCGCCACAGGAGACTCAGAGAGAATAGGATTACGTTGATAGCTGTTGACTTGAACCAACATGTAATTTTTGACGTTTACCTCTACATCCCCTAATTGGATTCAAACCAAATTAAGTGAAGCGATTCTCTTAGTAAAAAAAAGAGATCGGACTGAAGAAATCGTAATTTCTTCGTGTCAGAGACGCGCAATAGTCGCGGAAGAAAGTGGTTTGTTTACCAACAGCAATGGTTATAAATTTCGTTATCGTGCGGAATGTATAACCCAAAGATAATTACGCTGGTGTCCTCAAGGAAGCAGAAATTGTAGAGGGTAGGAACGCAACAATTTTGGTTCCGTTGGTGCAACGTTAAAGGGTCTGTCGAGAACAGAAACTTCCCGCCCCGTAAAGCGTCGATCTGTGTGTTTTACATCTTGGAAGCTCCGTGATCCGAATGGACTAAGTAAATTTAAAGAGCGTTTGAGACTCAAAGTGGTTTTAGTTATTTTTTTTTAAAGTTTGTGTATAAACACTTGGATTTTGTCCTTGTGCTTTTTGGTTATTGTTAACAACAGTGATTGTTCGTTGAAACCTAAGTTCCCTTGAACATTGGTGAACGTGAAATTTTGCGTCAAATACCACGTGGATTAGCTGCTGTCGTGGAAATCAAAGACCTGCATATATCACCTGGAAGGAAGATTACCGTTATAGTAAGAAAGATCTGTTTTGTTTTGCTATTTGAGTTTTTATGATTGTTTCATTTGGTAAAAGACTAGGAGAACGTAGAATTTGTGAAATATTCCATACGAAAACCTTGCTTAGGCAAGATTAGCTTCGTATTTTCTCATTAAATTATAATACTCACGATCAATATTTTTAACTAATTTGTAACAGGAACGTTCCCAGGTAATTTTAGCTGGTGTTGGTTAAATTATTGCAACATAAATAATAACTTTTGACTATTGTTTTTTTTTGTTATTAGATATAAAGTTTATTTGTTGCTATTTCAAAATTTTCTTTTTGTTTATTGTAATAACTTGTTTTTTTTTACTTTTATTTTCTTATTTATGTATCAACTTTGTTCTTCAGTGAAGGAATTAATTCATACCCTTTATTGATATTCTTTTGTAGTGTTATTTTGTTTCTTTATATTCTTGTTTGTGTGTGTTTAATCCATTCTTATTATTGTTTTAATAAATATAAGAAAGGTCGATTATTTACGTTTTGTGTTTTTTTTGTAAGTGGATCTCTGGTCCAGATAAGCAGCGTTAATTTCGTTACTTTGTTCGTTTGGCTATTAAAAAGCACGGTGGTGCTTAGTCCAAATTTCATTTATTGACTAGATACCCTTGTTCAAGAGAGAAGTAAATATCAATCTGGTATTTCTTTCTTGGATCTTTTTTTGAAAAAGAAGGAAGTCTTCAGAGGACTCCCTTGTCAAAAACGATCAAGAAAAATCACGTGTTTATACAGTTTTTTTTTGTTTGTGTTGAGTCTCAATTGTGAAACGCTAAAGCGAGTTTTAATAAAGCTTCCACGAGGTAAGTTACACACAGGGTGAGGTTTCGCAAGAAGCCTATATACAGGGTGTCGGATTCACGAGTAGTCGCGTGACCGACCATCAGAACCCTTCGATCTACGACTGCTGGCGCCCTCTTTTACGACCATCTATTAGTTTAATAAGAGTTTTGGAAAACGGTGAGCTTCTCTTTGTGAGAGATTAGCCAAGTTTATTTGAGAATCCACCCCATCTGTGGCATGAGCTACGGGATTTAACATCTACCATTGGTCTGGACGGGACTTGTGTATACTTTTGAGCATCTTCCCGTTACACTCTCCTGACACATTTACTCAAATCTTTTTATGAAAATGACTGCATTGGGCAATCGTATTTTGTTTTTTTGTCAGAAAACTTTTGCATGACAAAATTATTCAATCTGGACGATTTTGTCGTGATCTCTAGCAGCAAGAAACTTGTTCCAGCAGGTCTGTATAACTATTCCTAAGTAGAACCAAACTTTTTGGTCTTATTTTATTTTACTCATAAACCGCCAACTGAAAGAGATAATTATAATTTGACAATTTTTTTTCAAGCCTAATCTTTGCAAAACATTGTTTCAGGTTATGAGGTCAGCGGATGCATTACTTCGATCTGCATGGATTTTCTTATTATTGCAAGTCCAAAAAGCTCGAGCTGATGGTCACTGTTTTGGGGAAAAGAATTTTTACGTACTTAGAGCTGGATACGTACAGTGTCAAGAGATCCATCCAATAACATGTACTGGAATAACGAAACCACGAATAGATCTACCACTGAAGCTTAAAGAAGAGAAACCGATTGCAAGAAGAAATCCAAGAGAATGCGTTCACTTTACTGTAATCAACTCTAACATTCCAGTAATTGACGATAAAACCTTCTCTGTTGACTTTTACAATTCAATAGTACAGTTGAAGCTGAGCAACGATCAAATTAGAAGTATAGCAGATAATTCGTTCAGAAAGTTTCCCAATTTGAAAAAGCTTTTCATATTTAAAAATAGTCTTACTTCAGTTAACTTTATAAGCGATCTTGATGAATTGCAAGAAGTAATTTTGAGTAATAATAGTATAAATGTGGTGAGATATGAGGACTTTGGTAGATTAAAATTACTTTATAAAATAGATTTAAGTTTTAACAGCTTGGAACGAATTGGTAACTCAACTTTCAATTTAATTGGATTGAAAGAATTAGATTTAAGTTACAATAGAATTAATAAGTTGGAATTAGCAGCATTTTTTGAACTTAAACGTTTGGTTGTATTAAAATTAAATTCAAACAAATTAGAAAAAATTAGCAATGCAACTTTTAATACTTTGGAAAGATTAGAAGAGCTTTACTTGAATGATAATTTTTTAGATAATTTAGAAAATTCTACATTTGGGAATTTAAGAAATTTGAGGTTGCTGCAATTAAATAATAATAGAATAAAAATTGTTACAAAGGGTGCGTTTAATGGTTTAAATAATTTGAGGAATTTATACTTGAAGAATAATCAAATTAAGGTGATAAAACCAGACTCGTTTTTGGATTTGAATAAATTGTCATTTTTGGAAATCCGTGGCAATGAAATTAACACCATAACAAATCTAACCTTTCAAGGTTTAAACAATTTGGTATTTATAAATTTAACCAATTTAAATATAAAATCAATAGAGTCTGGAGGATTTGATGGTTTAAATTCTTTAAAAGTATTGGATTTGGGAAATAATAGAATCGAAACACTAATGAGTGGAAGTCTTTCTAATTTAATTAATTTAAAAGAGTTGTATTTAATTAATAATACAATTAGAGTGATAGAATCAAATGTGTTTACAGATTTGAAGAATCTTGAAGTTCTTAATATCGAGGGTAATGATATTACAGTTTTGGAAACTGACATGTTCAATGGGTTATCATCATTGACCACACTTGCAATTTCGGATTTAAATATTAAGAAAATTAAAAGTGGTGCCTTTAATGGTTTGAATAATTTAAATGTATTGTTTTTAGGGAGTCGTGATTCAAGTAATGAAATCGAATTGAAAAATGGTACATTTCAGGGATTAACATCTCTAGAAATGCTGAATTTGCACAATTTTAATATAATTAAAATTGAAGTTGGCGCTTTTGGGGGTTTAAGTACGCTACAAAAACTTAATTTGGTAAATTGTGGCGTGAGCGAATTAAATTCTGGCATATTTGATGATTTGAATTGTAATATTTGGTATATTAAGTCGCATAGTAACGAAGATAAATTTCCAACTTACTTAAGGGGATATTGGTATGACTTTGGGAATTTATCAATTAGAAATATCGAAGACGAATCTCTTAATGGTTTATTTAAAAAATCAGATCCATACAGAAGGGACAATATTTATCTGAATTACAATAACATAAATTTATTAAGAAACAATACTTTTGCTGAAATTTCAAATTTAGTCGAATTAGCCTTAGATCATAATAATTTAGTGACCATTGAATCAGGAGCTTTTAATGGTTTGAAATTTCATGTTCATCCATGTTATAGTACACTTAAATTAATCAATCGCAAATTGACTGAAATATACATATGTAACACTCTGTATTTGAATAATAATAAATTGAAAATCCTAAGAGATTACACTTTTGATAATTTGAGAAATTTAGTAACTTTGAGGTTAGATCACAATTTAATTGAAGATATCGAAGCTAATACTTTTGGGGATTTAAGTTTTAATTTAGAAAGTACCCCTGTGATACTCAATACTATTTTGTTAAATAATAATAAGTTGAAAATAATAAGAAAGGATTTATTTAGCAAAATTAGGAATTTAGTAACGTTAAGGTTGGATGACAATGAAATAGAAGAAATTCAAGCTGAGGCTTTCAATGGTTTCTATTTTAATCCAAAAACTTGTATTGCAAATGATAACAATTATTATAACGCTTTATGTTTAAATAATAACAAATTAAAAATCCTCACGAATAATACTTTTAAAGGAATAAAATTTATAGTTTCACTGTATTTGAACAACAATAACATCAGTACAATCGAATCTGGTGCGTTCAATAATTTATTATTTTCTACAAATTTATGTAATTCAAACATTAGCAAAACCCTTAATAATATTTTAGATTTAAATAACAACAAATTAACTATTATTTCGAAAAATACATTTATTGGAATACAAAATTTAACTAAATTGAGGCTTGACAACAATAAAATTTCAACTATCGAATACGATGCCTTTTCAGGCTTAAATAATCTCTTAATCCTATATTTAAATAATAATCAAATTAATAATCTCGTAGAAAATGTATTTTATAATTTAAACAAATTAGAAATTCTAAATTTAAGTGATAATCAATTATTTACTTTAAATTCTGAAACATTTCACGGTTTGAATAATTTAAAACAATTATTGGTTTACGACAATAATATCATTGAGATATTTGTGGGTGCCTTTAAATATTTTCCACTATTAGAAAATTTACAAATGAGTAATAATAATTTATCAATATTTAAAACTGGAGTTTTCACAAATTTAGAAGATTTAAAATATTTAAATTTATCTAATAACAATTTTAATTTTATCAACGAAACTGTCTTTTACCCTTTACATAATTTGCAAGTATTAGATTTGGATGATAATCGTTTTACCTACATAGATTTTAATTTGTTATTATTTCATTTGCCAAAATTACAATTTATAAGTATTAATAACAATAATTGGAACTGTCCTTTACTGACACATATGATAAAGGAATTTAGAGCTAGACAAATTAATTATTTATTTAATGCAAGTTTAAATTACACAGAAGAAAATGTTGATGGAATTACTTGTGTTGAAATTAATGATGACGATACAAGTGGGAGTAATTCCGATGAAGATAATTACAAAACTGTAATAAAAGAAACTATTGACGAGTTAAAATTACATCAGAATAATTCAAATTTAAATATGATGTCCGTACTGAATGATATAAATAAGAAATTTGATAATTTACCCTTTCAGGATGTTGATGAAAAATTTGATGACTGGGCAACACAATTTACCAAGGTTTTAGAAAACATGCAAAGAAATAATTCTGATGATTTAGAAGAGAAAAGTATTAAATTGTTGAAATCAAAATATAAAGCCGAAATTGATAAAACGTTTAATTTTAGTCCGTATTTAGCTGTAATTATATTGTTGTTGTGTTTGTCCACTGTAACAATCTGTACAGTTATAACAGTAAAAATTTGTAGTACATATTTTAGGAGAATGAAGACGGGATATAATAAGGCAGCTTCACTTATGGAATTAATAGATACGGCAACTTAGTTAAGTTTGATTGCTTTTGTAAAAATTATTATGATTGTTGTTAATTACGTAAGTGATATCCCTAAATTTTATCTTTCCCCTCTTGATATTTTCTAACAATTATTTTTCATTGTTTATATCATTTTAATTATTTTTTTTGTGTTATATAAAATATTTAATCCTGCAATAAGTAACTAACTAGTAATTAAATTTTATTTATATTAAAGTGAATGTAAATATGTACCATAACAATATTAATTTTGTAATATCCTTTGTGTTATTAAGTGTATGTTACTTTTTCTATTTAATATTTAATTATTGTAAATATCTGGAATAAATACATTTGAAATCAGGTATCTACTGATTTTGATAAACATTTTCTTTTTAGAATGCAGCATCCTCAACTTTCTCAGAGATGTTTTATTGTCAGATTAATGAGGAGTTTAGAAATCGGTCAACGTCTTCGTTGAATTATATCGTCGTTGCCAAGTACAAACCTCGTAAGTCGAAATTTGTCAAAAAATGAGCTTTTCATTCTTCCCGCGTAAAAACTCGTATCTCATAATAATACGGGGGAATTAAAAACATATCTCGATCGCAGATCCATCTATCACATTAAATTCAAACCTCGTATCTCAATCGCGTTTATGTTGGAGTAGAAACCCTCGTATGTCAGTGGATGACATTATAACGGTCGCAGTTAGTTTAGTTGAAAGTGTTGTTTTCATGGTAAGTATAATAATTATTTTATATGTAACATGAAATGGTTGTATAAATCTTTATAATTAACATTTTGTGTAAGGTAAATAAGCCATATTCTTCGTGCAAAGTAAATGTATTTTTCAAGCAGCGTGTTTGTTGCATGAAAACCTTGTATGTCTAACTGCTGATTTGTTTACACTGCGTTGTCAACCGGTGTCAGCGTCGGAACGGAGGACGTCGGTTTTAGCAGGCCGGGCTAGCTCAGATAGAGTGTTGGCGACGGGCGTCGTGGAGCGGTGATAATGTCGTGGGCCGCTCTGATAAGAGCACGGCCAGAATGTTGGTATCGACTCGAGTATCTCTTAGTTTAAAACGAAACGTAAGGTTTCGTGTAAATTGCAATGAATAAAATAAAACGAAAGGGGAAAATAAAAAAAATAAAAAAATAAAATAAAATAAATAAAAAAAAATGAAAATGAAATAAATAAAATTAAACAAATTTAAGAATTGGAATTAGGTCCCGAAATGGCTTGTGCGCGGAGGTGTTGTTGTTGCTGAAGCTGCCGATGGAAGAGAGTGATTGTTGAACGTTGAACATTTTGGCTTACGGCATACCGAAGCGTAGCCTCTCAATACCTTCGTCTGTAGTTGTCTTGACGGTGTTGGGTGTTGAATGTCTGCACTGGGCAGCGCGCCATTTGGTTGGCTTCAGCCTCTTAGGCCACGAGTGCGGCCATGATGTCATGGATTAGTGTGGCGGCGGCGGTCAGCATTTCCGCGAGACCGGGGGCCTCGCAGAGTTTCTGACCGAAGTTCTTTAGTGCCTGGGTTAGCTTGGCGAGATCCAGGCCGCCTAGGGGGGGCAGCCAGCTTGGGAAGCCGGTGACTTAGACTGATGCGGCTGGATCGATGACCTCACGAGGGGCGGGGGTGGTGGAATGCCCTGGCTGTGGTGTAGGAGGTCGCGATGGCGTGTGACCGCGGTTTGAGGCACTGGTAGTGGGTGCCTGGTCAGGTGGCGAGCTCGCTACTACTCGGGGGTGATTTGGGCACCCTCTGTAGTTGGCGGGGTGCGGCCCACCGCAGTTTGCGCAGGTGGCCGGTGTCTCGCGTGTCTTTCCACAGGTATCGGTGTGGTGTGCCCCTGCACATTTCACGCACCCAGGCGGGGCCCTGCAGCAGTGCTGCTAGTGCCCGAGCCTCTGACAGCGGTGCCATTGGTTGGTGGTAGTCGTTTTCCGAGGTGACTCGACGGTTATCCGCTGGCCCAGCAGGTCTTTCGTTTGAAATATATCCTTCGCCCCTGGGGAGTCTCTGTCCAGCAGGACGAAGACCAGAGGTAGCGGGATGCGCTCTGGGCCGCGACGCATTCGATGAACCGAAGTTACAGGAAGGCCTCTACTAGGGAGGGCCTCCTGCATTTCGTCGATGGGTATTGGCTCCGGGACCCCCGGAGTATGACTTTCAACGGCTTTTTGGATATCACTTGGAAGGCATGGTATGAAGTCTTGAGTTCGTCGAGGTATTGTTTGATTCCTCTGTAGTCCCGCTCCGTCTGCGGCTTGATCATTATTCCATCGCGGAGGTTTTTGGCCTTCGCGACAGTCAAATCTTGCCGTGCGAGATGCCGACCCAATTATCCTTCGAGTGAAGGATGATGGGGAGCACCCGCGGGAGACGCTCGACGGGGCCTCCTTGGAGTACGGCGTCGCCTTCCGCGCCTAGCGTGGAGAAGCGGTTTGCTGTCGAGGTTGGAAGCGGCTGGGCTACAGGGGAATCTCGGCTTCTTCGTTTACTGCGACCGTCGACGGTAGTAAAACCGTCGTCGTTGTTGGAGTCCTGGTCTTTTGTGCATGGCTGGGAGATGGCCGAAGCGCAAGACATCGCGCTACTCGGTCATTGCAGTACCTCTGAGTAGGTAGCGGCGGTGTATGTGGTCGGGCTGGGTGATGCGGGCGGCGGCACGACGTCGCGTTTAGCTGACGCGGAGCGTGACTGCCCGGAGGCAGCAGCGTCTACGCCAACCGAAACGACGTCGGAGATGGTGGGTGCAGCCGTGGTGTCTGCTAGGCAGGGGGCGTTTGCGTTGGCAACGACAGCGCGCTCCTTCGCCGCCTTTTTTCTTGCTTGCTGCTTCTGGCGCCTGGAGGGTTTATTCTGGGTTGCAGCAGAATCGGTTGAGTTCGAAGTCGAGGGTTCAGGTTCATCTTCGTTGGCTGCGTTGTCTGTGGCAGTGGCTTCTTTTTGTAAGGTGGGGGAGTGGTGAGAGTAGAAGGTTTGAAGGATCTTGTAGTTTGAGAGGGCCGCCGGGTCGAGGAGGGCCACGGCCTGTCCGTCGAAGCTAGCTAAGAGTTCCTGACACATGCGGTGCCTCTCAGCTACATTGGCTTTGTCGAATTGCTGTTGGTCCCACATCGTGTTGTTTACGGATCGACCGTAGGGAGGGGATACCGTGAGGAGAAAGTAAGAGCTTTGTCGCAAGTGCGGAGCGCTCAAGAGCACGTCTGTCTCCTACGAGTGCTGGAGCTCGACTTTTTCAGGTCGATTGCGATGATGATGAACAATGAACTTGTTGGCTGATGGATCTCCGAATTTAAATTCCCATATCCTTCATCTGTAGTCTTCTTCACCTGGAGTGGATGTTGTAGTTTGCGTCTATTGGCAGCGGGCCCTTGGGTTGGTAGTTAAGCTTGATTTCTTCTTAGGCCTGGATGGCTTCAAGGACGTCCTGGAAGAAGGATCCGATGGCGGTCAACATCTCCGCGAGACCGGGAGCCTTGCAGCGTCGCTGACCGATTGTCTTCAGCGCCCGGGTGAGCTTATTGAAGTCGAGGCCTCCCAGCAGGTTTAACCAGTTTGGAGAACCGGCGCTACTAGCTGGTGCGACTGGCGCGCTTTTCTCGCGGGATGCGGGGGCGGCGGCTTGCCGTGCGGCCTGTTGCCTTGGCTGCGGGGTTGCGGATCGCGGAGCTGATTTGCCTCGGGTGGTGGATGCAGTGGTCCGCTTTCCTGGAGTAGACGCTTTGCCCGTCGACGCGCTCGCTACGCGGGGATACCTAGGGCACCCCTTGTAGTTCGCCGGATGTGAACCAGCACAGTTGGCACATGTGGCTGGCGTCTGTTTAGGCCTGGCGCAATCTCCGGTGTGATGGGCACCGGCGCATTTCACGCACCTGGGTGGGACGTTGCAGCATCGCTGCGAATGTCCGAACCGTTGACAACGGTGGCATTGACCTGTAGTTGCTCGGCTCCGCGGGGATTCCACGGACACCCTCAGACCGAGTACCTCCTTAGTCTGGAACATCTCCTTGGTCGCTTCGCGGGACTTGTCCAGAAGGACGAGCACCAGCGGTATGGGGATTCGTTCCGGACCTCGGCGCATCCGGTGAACAGAAAGAACCGGGAGGCCTCTACTAGAGAGAGCCTCCTTTACTTCCTCGACAGGGATCGGTTCCGGGATGCCCCGGAGGACGACCTTGAGCGGTTTCTCCTTCGTCAGCTGGTATGCGTGGAAGGATAGACCCAGCCTTGTGAGGAGACAGAGCGATTGCCGGAGTGACCCCCGTTTTCATGTGTAGACGTTGATCGCCCTCGGGCAATGTAGAAGGGTTGCAACCCCCCGATTGGTCCACTTGCGGGCGAGTGGGGGGGTTGGCTTGGGCCCTCGGGTGTCTACGCACCGCGCCCGGTAACAACTGACTTACGAGGTTTTCACTTTAACTGTTTTATTTTAAATTTTATTGTTTGTTGCTCTAAAATATTTTTATATTTATCTTAACGGAAAATAAGTAATTATAATAATTTTATACTGTAATATATTTCACTAATTTTTTATGAAATGAAAATTTCAGTTTTTTTAGTTTCAGTTAAAATGTCTCGTGGACAGAGAATGTTGAAAATGGCATTAGCGAACGTTGCTCTTAAAAAAGCAGAAGCAATCAACAGAAATGGTGTGTATAAAATATCAAGTAAAATTTCATTTTCATATTAAAAAGCAATTGTGTATATTACAAGCAATTAATATTCATTTTTATTGCAGTAATTGAAAATAGTCAAGAAATTAATATTTCCACACCACAGAATGACATACCACTGTTAGATGTGGGTGTATTGCAAGAAAGTTGCTCAGACCACAAAATTTTAAATATAAGCTCGTCAGGTAAGATAGATTCCATGAAGTCATTACCACACTCGATACGTTACTGCTACAAGCTGTCCAATAGTGAACTGTTTACTTTTCGCAGGTGTTGAGAACCTTCAGGAACGTATTGCAGAGGCAAAGGATGATACGGCAATGTTAACTGTGTTAGAAGTTTGGTCAAACTATGACGAAATTCCGAACACGACCATGCCAGGTAAGATAGTGATCTCATAAAATAAAAGAAAAAATATTACGTTGTGCTCAAACAGTTTACTGATTTATTATTTACTTCCATTACAGGTGTTCCGGAATATATTGTAGAAGTAGATAATGATACGCCATCAGTTTCAAATGTTGGTGTATTGGATGGGGTTGTCACGCATTATGATTGCGAAGTTTTAAACAAGACTTCAACAGGTAATGTAATCTATAGACGTATTACCTTAAAGAATTGTTTTGAGCCTTAATTATAATTAAGTTTCCACTTTCATTCCAGATCTTGATGGTGGTGACTTTTCTCCAGATTTGGAAGATGATGACCCTACTTATAAACCACCAAACTTGCCAAAAGGAAGTGATGTTGGTTTAACTACAAACGATAACGAACAAACTAATACAAATTATCATCCAGGGTCTAGTTAACATATTGAACGTGCCAGAAAAAGGAAATAGGGAATTAAAGGAGTTTCAGTGGCTAAAATAAACAAAGAAAAAAGATTTAAAGTAGAAAAGTACTTGGGGGAAAAAGAAGTCCACTTATGAGCAACCAAGAGAAGCTAGAACTCTTAAACATAGATGTAGTTGCAAAAGCAAGGCTTTTCGTTGCTCAGAGTTCACTGAATCTAAACGAAAAGACATATTTGACTTCTTTTGGAAACTTAGTTCCTGGAAGGAAAGGAAAATGTTTGTTAAATGTTTAGTACAGAGAAAATGTGTAAAGGAAAGAAAAACGGACGCTAACTCTTCAAGGCGTTCAGCATCATTATTCTATTACCTGAACTTAAATGATAAAGAAGGAACAGTGCATGTGTGTAAACATTTTTTTCTAAACACCCTTTGCATTGGGGAGTAGACGGTGAGAAACTGGGCATCAGAAAATACCACGACAGAAATGAAGAGAGAACCATCAGAAAAAAAAGTAGAATTATCAAACAGAGAGACTGTGAACCAATTTCTTGATGCGCTGCCCAAACTTGAGTCGCATTAATGCCGAAAAACAACGTCTCCCATATTTAATGGCTAGTATAAGTAATCCCAAATTTAAATTAAAATGGTTAGAAATAAAACCTTTTGAAAACGATTTAGAATTGTTTAAAGCTGAACTACAACAATATGCAGAGAATGTGTCACTTCAGCTTAACATTGAAAGTTCTGAAAATAAGGCTTCGACTTCTTTTAATAATTCTAAATTAGAGAAGTCATCCGATGATGAATTTTTTGATTTTTTAAAACTAAATCCGCAGAAATCTCATTTTCCAGTTGTCGTACAATGCTTACAAAATTTAGAAGATGCGGATACAAATTATTGCCAATTAAATAAATATCCCATAATAAAAGAAATTTTTTTAAAATTCAATAGTGTACTGTCATCATCCGCACCTGTAGAAAGGCTGTTTAGTATAGGAGGTTAGATTTTTAACTCCAAAGAGAAACAAATAAAATGATGATGTTTTCGAAACTTTGTTAATTTTAAAAATGAATATAACTTAGAGTGAAAATTTTATGTAATTATGATTATTTTTAATTTATTATTTGATAATTTATGTACTCGGTGATTTAGTTGGCAATATATAGTATGTTATATATAAAGTTTATGCAATTGAATATTTTTCTAAACTACAAATAAATTTATTTTGTATTATGATGTACATTTTTCCAATAATTTCCTGAAACAAAAATAAAAAGGATCTAAGAAGGATCTAGATACCTTTTGACAGATCTTGAATCTGTATCTAGATACATAATTAAGAAAAGGATCTTGTATCTGAACTAACTAGATCCTGGTCAGAAAAAGTATCTGGATCTGGAACTAGATACTGAGGGGAAGGATCTTACCCAACACTGCTTATAATGAGTGCATGTATAAAATCAGATGTAATAATATTTAGAAATAAATGTTTATAAATGCAATTTAATTTAGTTGTCACTAGTCTTGACTTTTTAAGCGCTTAAATCGCTAGATAATTAAGAATTTTATTGTAGACCCACAAATGTGTCAGATTTCATTCTTTCGTGTTTTGATTGATTACCAGTTGCCGTACTAGCAACGTAAACAATTTATTTTGTTTTATAATGATCGTAATAACACGAAGCGGTATGAAGTACTTGTATTCCAAGACTAAACATTTTTTATCTTTTAAATGTACTGTAAACTGCAGTTGTAGATGTAAAAAACTGGTGTTGAGTTATGCTGATTAAAAGAATTTTATTGCATCAGGGGAAGCCCCGTGCTTCTTCTTGATATGATTTTGTGACTTGGACGGACAGAAGCTTTATAAATAGTGCCACATTCTCTGTGTAAGCATTGTTTTTGTGTATGTGACCTTGGTCTTAAATACGAATAAATCTACGTTTTGTATATATTTGGTAAGTACCTTTTGCATTAAATTATATGTAAAATTAACTATATAAATATAAAATATTCAATCAATTTATTATTATACAAAAAAACTGTTTATTATTGTAACGATGAGCAAAATTTAAATTTATTTTAAAAGATTTGTTATTATAATTATTAAAATAGCTAAATCTAAGCGTCCGGTTTGATAAACAATTTGGCGAATCATTTCATATAAAAAGCTTTGTAAACGAAGATAATGTACAGTCTGTTTCCTGTTGTGTAATAATAATTAACTTTTTTATAATGATAATAACTCCTGGCACATATGAAGCATATTCCGGCATTTTCATAGAGGTACTAAAAGTTACATTATTTATGTACATCATTTAATTATTGTTGTTGTTACAGACTAAAAATCAATCTGCCACTGAATCACTTTGATTAGATCTGTACGTTCGAGTACTTCAAGAGGGCAAAACATTCCAATGTTTACAAATTCCAGCAGAAAGAAAAAAGTATGACGAATTCGTTTGCGATAACATTCATAACTTCCTTTATTTTAACATTAATTTGTGTGCAACGCTCGCTGCAAACATGTGAATTTCGGAAGGAAGATGTTTTTATCAATATGTATCCCCGCATAATTTATTACTACTTATGTAACAATGTCACGAAAGAAACGCTCACAAATTTTTTTAAAAATCCACAATACTGTTATTATCATGACGGATACGCTACAATTAATGTAAAAAACGCACAAATAAATTTCTTGGATAGGGAAGTATTGTTAACATATTCTAACTGTACCTCAAGGGTCTACGAATTAACCTTATCGTATAACCGTATTCAAAACCTAGGTGAAAATGTTTTTAACGGTACTACCTCAGAATGGAACGAAATAAAAACACTAAATGTCTCTTATAACGAATTATTTTCCCTTCAAGGTCAGGATTTTAAACTATTGAAACTTCAAATCTTAGATTTCAGTTTTAACAACCTATCATCACTTGGTAATTTTAGTTACGATCTACCTTCACTAATAGAATTTTATTTGAACAATAACAACATCAGTATAGTGAAAGAAAATGTTTTTGAAAAGCTTACAAATTTACAAATCTTAAATATGGCTAACAATAAAATTAAGTCGTTTGATAGTCACACATTCAGCAATTTGCGAAAATTAGAGAAACTGTATTTAAGTAATAATTTAATAACACACATACGTGTAAGATCCTTTTGGGACTTTGAGAATTTTGATGAGTATATTTCAAAGGACGAATTGGCAGATATAACTTCTCTATTGGTGCTTAAATTAGATAATAATAAGATTGAAAAGATTGAGCCCAGATCATTTATCAAATTGAAAGCGTTAGTACATCTAGATATTAGTTACAACAATCTGAGAGATATTAATGCATCCACATTTGTGGGATTAGAAAATTTAGAAATCCTCAATCTAGCAAACAACAAATTATTAAACTTGAATCACGATTCTTTCTTTGGACTAAATAGTTTAGAGCGTTTAACATTAACGGAAAATAACCTACAAGATATACCTGTTGGGACGTTTCAAAACTTCCCAACTTTAAAAGATTTGCAATTAGGAGTCAATTACTTGTCTGATTTTAAGATTGGCAGTTTTTCTAATTTGAATAAATTACGTAGTTTAGATTTATCCTACAACAGATTTCGGAAAGTAAACGAGATTGTACTGTTCCCTTTACACAGTTTACTGTTGCTAGATTTAGATAATAATTATCTAACAAACATAAACTATTTATCTTTGATATTGCATCTTCCAGCACTGACACATATCAGCGTTAATAATAATAATTGTACTTGCTCGTTCTTAACAGGAATGTTGAAGAAATTTAGGGATCGTAGAATAAATTATGAATTTAATTCCACTACAAAGTACACACAAGAGAATGTTTACGGTATAGGATGTCAAGACGATTCAACTCAAAATGATATAAATGTATCTGGTGCAAAATTCAGAAATTCAAATAATTCCATTTTTTTGGAAATACAAAACATTAATAATCATTTGGAAAACTTTACTATTATTTTTAGCTTTTTATTAATGTTAATGGTACTTCTTTTAGTGTGCGTTTTATTATTATCACTAAGATTTTACAAATCTATTATAAATGTCTTTAGATGTAACAGGAGATATAAGAACGAGGACATTTTTGATATGTAATTATGATGAATAAACCTGTCATATTTTCAATTTATGTTAACTTTGCAATAAAATCTATTTGTTATTATTATAACTAGCAAAAGTGTAATTTGATTGTTTTAGTTTTCTATTATGTAATAAAGTACTAAACATTCTTTTAAACTTTTGAATCGCCTCTACTTTAACCTCTTTTCCATTTGTAAAATGTTCAATAAGTAGGTAACATTTTATCAAACATGTAAACAGTTTTTAATACATCAAAATTTTTTACAGATAAATCAATTTGTTTTGCTGTCGTGCGGCAAATCAAAATTATCTTTCTCTTTCAGAACTACTGCAGTTAGCAAAACTAAGTAAAAGATAAAACAGTACAGTTCAATTTTCTCTGACGCATTAGACTTTGTATCCATGTAAATTGTGTTCATTTTGAACATTTATTGTAAGCGTTTTTATTTGCTACAAGAAATTTACGTATTATATCAAACATAGTTTTTATTTTATTTATTGAAGACGCAAGTGGATAAAAGATTCATGTAAAATTTTTTTAAATTGAGATTTTTTGGTGAATAAAGGTTTTATGTACCCAAAAATTTTTTGGGATGAGTTTCGTAGTTCTATTGTATAAAATTAAAAAGTTACAGGATGGTAAAGGATCTATGTTCATCCAATTTTAACAAAACTTAATGGATAAATGATTTATGAACGCTTGATTTTTGATCACAGATCCCTTATTCACTAACATTTCAAATTATTGCTACATGAATTTTTTATCCATTGTAAATTAGTTAGACACCTGTAAAAATGTTAAGAAAATGAACAAAGCACTACAATGTTAGGTTAGAAATGTATCAGTACTGATGGTTTTGTGCTCTACATTTTTAGAGCTTCTACGCGGTAGAAGACTTAAATGTGTGCAGTGCAAGTGATAAATAGTGCTAATATGTCGGCAAGAAGCGTGCTAATTTTAAAACTTGCAGAAGAACAGACTAATAAGGGTAAGTATAACAGTTATAACTGCTTTTATTCAAAATATAACCTAAAAAACATTATTGCGTTTTATTCACGTTTAAGGTTTGCGGTGTTTTTCACTGTTTAGTACAAAAAGCAAAATGATGAACTTATTCCAAACTTGTGAAAAAGTATTTTCTTTTAACGGTATCTTTCTTCCGTCTTTAGGCCCCAATAGTTCAGACGACAGCAGGAGCTCAGCCAAGAGTGACAATAATAATTCTCTGGAAAGGTTTATTAGCAAAGTTAACACTACCCCTGTAAAAAAAGTTCCTATGGTAAGTTATGATAGCTGATATGAAAACTTGATTGTTGTTTTAGACGGCTCAGATGAGACTTTTGACAATACTGATTCTAATTATGCAGAGCAATTAAAATCTAGAAAAAGATCCCTATCTCCAAAGTCAAATATACTAGAGGCTAGTGTATCAAGTAAAAGGAAAATAAATAATGATTTGGAAAACTTCGAAGACCAGGTAGTTTTACAAACGCCGGGAAATAATAAAAAAGAAAGTATGATAATAAGCAAAAATGATAATGCAATTAATACTGTAAAACGGGCAGCGTTTGGTAAGTTTTGATAGTCCAATTGAAAACTTGATAAGGTTTTTATTTTGTTTCTTGTTAGATTGGTCTGACAACGGTTCTTCAGATGATTATGTACCAGATACATCAGATGAGACTTGGACTATTCAAAGGAACTAAAATCCAGAAAAGGGTTCCTATCAACAAAGTAAAAAAAAATGATTCATAATGACGTTGAAAACATCGACGACCAGATAAAGACTTTAGAAACGCTGGAAAATAAAAAAAAAGGAAATAAGATAATAAATAATGAAGATGTAAATAAAACACTGAATACTAAAAATAATAATGCAGTGATCGAAAAAGTTCAAAAGAAGATATTTCAGCTGCCTGAAAAAACATCAAGGGAGCGACAAAAGAACTTAAACAACTGGAAAAGATACAAAGCAACAAAGGCTAGACAAAAAGGAAAAAGCTATATTAACCAAAAAGGAAAGCTAATACCGTCAAAGAAAATTGAACTCGGTTTCTTCTGCCAGAAAGAAAAATGTACGCTCAACTGCAACAAAAATTTTGACGAAGAAGCAAGTACAACAATATTCAGAAGATTTTACCAGCTAGATCAAAACTCAAAAAATGCACTTCTCTTAAAAGCATTTTCATTCAACCTGTCCAACGTCATCGAAAAAACATTAAAAAACCAAAATCATTCTCGTTTAAGTTTACAGTTACATACAATCAGCGAGGTGTTCGCCAGAACAGGCCACACAAAATTCCGGATGAAGTGATAAACTGTATTGTCACTCACATTGAAAAGTTTCCTGCAGACCAATCTCATTATTCGAGGAATAGAAATTTAAACAAAAAGTACTTATCACCTTTTCTAAACTTGGCAAAAATGTACAGTTTATATATTGACTGGTGCAAGGAGCAAAACCTTCCAGAAAGATACTTTATAAAAAAATGTAGTTACAACAATGTCTTTTCAACTCGTTTCAATCTGTCCTACGGGCAACCTAAAAGCTATACCCGCAGTACTTGTGGTGATATTGAGCATAAAGAGAAACACAAGTATGCATTTGAACAACAAAGAAGAGATAGAAATTTTGTTCAAACAAACAATAATACAGCTTATCTCACAATGGATTTACAACAGACATTGCCTCTGCAAAAATTGTCTACGTCCAAAACGTCCTATTTGAGGCAACTCTGGTTGTATAACTTCGGTATACACACAGTGTCAGAATCTGGGGATCAAGCATTTTTTTTTTTACATGAACAGAAAACATTGCTACTAAAGGTAGCTTAGAGATAGATAGCTGCCCTCATACGTTCATTCGGCTATTTAATGCTGCCAGACACAACAGTATTAAACATCTCATCGTATGGTCAGATTCCTGCAGTGGACAAAACAAGAACTTTAATCTCATCACAGTTTATGAGTATTTCATTTTTAAAGGATATTTGCAAACTATCGATAATAAATTCCCAGAAGTAGGCCATTCATATACGGACTCAGATAAAAACTTTGGCCGTATTAAAAAGTATTACAAAAGTATGAAAATATTAATACTGCTAGTGTCAAAAACGCGGTGATATTTAATATGAATCATCATTTTAAGAATGTTGACGAGGTATCCGAAAAACTTTATTTGATTAACAGGAAAAAATATTCTAAACAAACCAGTGCCTTTTCGAGATGGTATCAAGTGGGTCCGTGTTACTGAACATGGATCATATTCCTATAAAAATACTTTAGATGAACACACACCTTTTCTACAGGTAAATATTTTAAAATCTGGATGCCAAAAATTTGGATCAGAGAATTACACTCTAGCCCATATTAAAGAAACAAAAATAAGATATCCGATGAAAAGCTTTCCAATTTACAAGATCAGATAGTCTACGTTGCGGAGGAGTTCAAATATTTTTATGAAAACATTGTTTCTGAAAATAAAAACGTTCAATAAAAACTGGAAAAACTACAAGGAAGACTACATAAAGCCCAAAATAATTTATAAAGATGAGACATAAACCCTTATTTCATTTATTGTGAATTTTAATATGTTTAATTTTCTTAGTTGATAGAAGATATGTGACTTTTTCAACTTTTGTTCCAAAATTGATTTTGATTTGCTTTTTCTTATATGTTACTAAAATTCTATAATAAAGGTCTATTAAACCCCATTTAATTCGTTTTAATCTATTGTAACACAAAAAAAGTACTGTTTAAAAAACTTTCAAGGCTGTTTTCTCAAAATAAATTATTTGTGACATGAATCTTTTATCCACTTGCGTCTTCAATTGTTTTGAACGCCATTAAACTTTACATTGCATGCCAAAAGGCAAATCAAAATTGGTTTTTTCTGCCTGCACTATTGCAGTTATCAAAATAGAACAACATACAAATAATGTTCGAAATACGAATGTCCATCTCTGGAGAAAGTCTCAAAAGTATTGACTAAATCGTTAGCCAAATCTGAGCTTCTTTGCATGTGGATAATCGACTTTTGACCACTTACGAAATAGCCACAAACAAAAAACTGATGTCGAAAAATCCCGTTTTGCAGTACACACTTACATGTCACATTAATTTCAATCGCTAAAAGCACTCTTTTGCTATTTAAAAAAATAGAAATATCTTTACGATCTTTGACATCTGGTAGCGGCTTAACGGAGCACTTTTGGATAGAGGTAAGTTTGGTTAAATCGCCCTATTTTGGTCTGAATAACAGGTGGTAGGGCATTGTACAGACCTTTTAAGAACACCGTGTATACCAAATTACATTAAATATTAACATAACTTAAACTTTGGCTTATGCAGTAAAGACTTCAAATCAATTGAGTCCTGTTTTGGTGAGTCCATTAAAAAAATTGTCAACTGCTGGAAGGAAGAATGAACCCATAGCATCGAATGCAGTTACGTTCACTATGTTTTGTCCCCTGCATGTAAAGTGGTTCCTATTCCTATTTCCTTATTCTTGTCGATTCATTATCAAACTCTTGCATATCTTAATGTTTATTTCCAGCTTCATCTTTTTCTATTTCTTCCGTCCAAATGTCTACTAGTTGTTGCATTTTTTTCTGGTTATCCGCTAGCGGTACTATATTATCTGCGTAGAGCAGTCCTTCTGTTTTAACTGGTAAAAAGTTTGTTAACCTTATCGTAGTTTGTAGGTGTTTTGTTCTTCTTTTGGTCTTCTTGAAAAGTCTGTCCATTATCATAATAAAGATAGAGTGTTTAGGTTATCTTCCTATTTAATTCCTCTGTTCATCTCGAATTCTTTTGATCTATTTTCTCCCATCTGTACCTTTCCTTTTACCTTGTTATAAGTGCTTTTGACTACTTGTATTAGTTTTTTTGATATGTTTAATTCTTCCATTGTTATCCATAGGATATTACGGTCTACTGAGTCTAGCGTCACTTTCAGGTCTATGAACATGATTTATATAATTCTTTTCCTAGTTCATTGTTCTTTTCAATTACTTTTCTTAGTATACTTATGTTATCTATTGTTTGTCTCTTTTTTCTGAATACGGATTGTTCCTCTTCTAATCTTCCTTCGACTTCTGTAATTTTCGCAGTTATGTTCACCGCCTTTTTTTTTCTATTGGTATTAGGACATTTTCCTCCTATTCTGTTAACATCGAGTTTGTTTGCCATGCTTTTCTAAATATCTTCAACTTCCATTTTATTAATTCTGAGTCGATTATGTCTGCTCCGCTGCTTTTTCCTGTCTTTATCCTCCAATTTTTTTGGTCTATTTCTTCCATTCGGTGTTCATTTTGTTCCATCATTTCTTGTATGTAATGTCTCTTCTTGTTGATTTTCATTTCCATTGTTGTACTTTTCTTCATAGTATTGTCTTCAAACTTCTAGTACGTCTTGTGTGTTTGTTTTTATTTGCTCCTGTTTGTCTTGAATTCCTCTCAGAGGGTATTTTCCGTTTACATTTGAAAATCCAAAATTACTAATACGCTCGGGAAGGCGAAATAAGTCCACAAACCATTTTGTAACTAAAACGAAGAACTACACATCACACAAAACAACACAGATTTGCAATGTCTTTTTACTGTGAGAAGAACGCACCCTACTTTTTCTTACGAAAGCCAACAATCCAGTCCCCGCGGTCCGGCAACTGCTTACGTGCCTCGGACACTAAAGAAAACCGAAACCCGAAAGGGAATAAACCAATGCACTAATCCCTTACCAGTGGGAAATTTTTTGATCATTCAATTACAGTGTACATTGGCCCTTCAATGGATTTCTAACCAAGGTTTACCAGGAAACACATCTGGATTGTGATATCAGAATTCTTATAGATTTTACTTCAAAAGACACGTACCAACAATAAAAATGTAAAGATAAAAATATATAATTAAACAAAATTTAACAAACCGCGAAATATCAATTTTAACAACGCAGAAAATTAATTAAGCGCTTTGGAAAGAACAAAATAATGAACTCATGATAATTAAATATATTAAAAACTAAATTCGAAAACCGTACGCAATGTTATAAAATAACATTACAAAACCCTCCTCCTTTATCTGGGCTTGAACCGGCAGTGACTGTCCTGGGCTATTCAATCCATCCCACAACGGCGCCAGGCGTTTCTAGACATTTCTGAAAAATAAATTAATAGAGACTTGTAAACTGTTTTTTTTTAAAGGACAATAGGCAATCACACTAAAGAAAAGTAAAACGTGTTATTAGAAAGAGTATTTATTTATAAACCATAATTGTGCAATTATAAAAAATCTCTTACTAAACAGTGCAATAATATTTAATTGCTACAAATAAAGGAAGACGCTTATGAAATTAGTTGTTATTGCCTAGTAGGTAAATGTAATTCAGACGCTTTCTTAACATGGTTCTCGTTAGTCTAATTTTATTCTTTGTATTGTTCTCAAGAAGTGTGGTGCCATCGTGTTATATTGCTACTGGTAACAGCCTGATATGCAGCAAATTTACTTCAATAAACTATTCTGATTTTAACAAAACAATACAGGGAACATTAAAGCATCAAAATGCAAAACTTGAAGATATAAAAGACCTGCATATGTATGATGTCGCTTTGACAGAGTTTACACGGATTATATTGACATTTCCTCAACTTCAAAGCGTGTCTGTTAGCAGCTCGAGTTGTTTTTTCTTAGATAATAACAATATAAAACAAATAAAAGCTAGAACCTTTTGGAAGATAAGAAAACTAGTAAAACTTGTACTGAATAACAACAATATATCTATTATCGAACCAAATGCATTCCTGGGACTTATTAAGTTGGAGACTCTCGAATTAGCCAGCAATAAAATTCAACGTTTACAATCCCAAGCATTTGCTGGACTTTTTAAATTAAAGGAATTGATTTTGGAGGACAATTCCATATACTCTATTGAGCCTAAGGCATTTGAAGGTTTAAGTGAATTATCATACATATTGTTAAATAGTAACAATTTACAAAGTGTGGACGGAAAAACTTTTATGAAACTACCAAGTCTTAGGCATTTATTTATAGAAAGCAATCAGCTGAAGTCACTTTCCTCAACGGCGTTTGAAAATGTTCCAAGCCTTATAGATTTACATTTAGGTTTCAACAAAATAGAGACACTGGATAAAAATACCTTTTCAAAATTAAGTGACCTATTAATTTTAGACTTATCTAGTAATAAAATTGCTGCTTTACCTGAAGGTCTATTCAATGCTACTAGGTTGCTAAAAGACGTTGCTCTAAATGGAAATAAACTTCAGAAGATACCCAACAATCTTTTTACCAATCTAAATAAATTAACGACGATTTTCTTGAGCAATAATGAAATTAAATACGTGGATGCTGATGCCTTTAAAGGTTTGCCTAAACTGAAAACGATTGGATTAAGCGGAAACAAGTTAAAGCAATTCAATATAAGCATTCTTTATGATTCTTCTTTGTTATGTGTTGTATTTTTAAAAAGTAATCAAATTTCTATGTTGTCCCTTTCTGATCTTGCACAGTTTAATAATTTGAAAACTGTGGATGTCTCAGGAAATCCTTTAGCCGTATACAATGTGCAAGAGATACAAAAAAAATATCCATTAGCAAACCTTCGCAAGTATAACATTTGTAAAGAAAATAATCTTAAATCGTCGGCACCTAAACAAAGAATGGATATTTCTGTTGATTTATCATTACCCGATTTTTAGTGCATTCGAAGAGCAGTTTAACTATAGTGAAATAAACTTGTTTGTGGACTTGTTTTCTGAGTTGTATTGATTGGCACTGTTATTGTTCAACTCTAGAAAGAAAAAAATCTTTACGTTTTGAGTTTTTGGTTTCTTGGACTGAATACAGTTGCTGCACACCAGATCTCCAAATCAATATGGTGAATGTTAGATTGGCAGTGATTATTGCTTTATGTATCTCATTGTAATCCTGTAATAAAATAAGTACGAAATAAATTTGTGTTGTTTGAATTTTTCATTAATGAAATAAAACAAAATTACCTGTGTAAGTTATATTTAATGCACACGAAAGAAACTCTGATAATCTCAAGTAGACAACTTTCTTCTTTTAGGCAATCCTGTTAATTGGTATCTTCCAGTAGGTACGCTTTACAGATTACTTTACTACACTGTGACAAACATTCGCATATTGGAATAGTTTCTCTGTTTATGTGAGACTATTTATCAAATAAATTATAGGTAATAAACACTTTAATTGCTGTTGTTAGATAATTGTAATATAACAAATAAATTATTATTTGTGTCAGTAAAGGTAATAGGGCATCCATAATAATTAATAAAACAAAACTGTTTTGCACTGGCATCAATTTTTTCAGCCATCCATTAAAATTACACGCAGGAGTTGACTATGCAGGACCAATACAAATACCTGCCACTAACAGCCGAGGACACAAATCCTATCAGGGATACATCGCAATTTTGAAGTGTTGTACTATTGTACCGCGTCTACTGTAATGTGCAGTTACAATTAAATGCACTGTAGCATATCTCCATGAAGTGTTTGCAAACAGATGGATTAGTAGACGTGGTACAATAGAATGGCCAGCCCGTTCGCATGATGAGGAATAATAGTAAACATAAACGCGCCGATCGTCATCCGTCAACATTCGCCCTTACTCGGTTTTGTTGCCACCTTCCTATTAGAATAAAGGTTTGGCATCGAGTGTGGAAACAAATATCGTCTGGATAAGCAATAATGATCGTACGGTACTATAAGTGCAGAGAATTTCTACCGGAATGATTTCAATATACCTAAAAGCATTCCAAAGGAAGGAACAAAATTAAGCTCAATAGCACTACGTCACACAGAAATTACTGGCATCCTTTTTATCATTTTTTAATTATCACATACACTTTTGACATAAAAGTTAGTAAATGACAACAACTTTGATAGCAGCAGAAAATCTCAATTTGCCAAAAAGTGTTGTTTTGTTAAAAACTGCGATTTGAAGTGTAGCTCCTCGTATGGTCAAAAACATTATATAGTTAGAATTTCAAATTGATCGCTTTGTTTAGATTTTGCCTATAAATATAATTGCATTCTCAATCAAATTACCAATTAATGAAACTATTTTTGAGTTTTATTCATTATCAGCAAGAAAGTAATTGTAAAAATAGGTTGTAAAATAATTTGTAAAATCAGGTGTTATTCCATGTTTACCGCAACTACTTGTTTCTAGTTACAAATGATTTTATACGCTGCTATCGCATTTTCGATGTTTTTTGCAGTAAACAGGAATACAACGCAATAAAGTTTTAACAACAACAAAAACTCAGCAAACACAAAGATAACACAAACAACAGAAACGAAATAGAAAATACTTCAGGAATAGCTCAACAACAAATAGAAAATTTGCAAAACAACTCAAATTACAAAATGTTGTGTAAGGCCAGCTAACCACAAATTTAAAAACGTGATAGATGAATGATAATGTAAACAATTGATTAGATTCATCCAAGTAAACAGTGTTTACGTGATTGCTGCATCTATTTGTGCTAAAACTCTTATTTATAACACCCTCTCTAAAACGAAAGCATTAATAGTTAAGGCACTTATAGTGGTAATTGCTTCTTCAATAATACGCCTATAGAATTAGTAAACGTTCTGTTAGATTGAATTGCCTGATGTCTTGTAATTTAACGTAAAAGGCGTTAACTTTTTCATCGTCGTACAAGAAAACTAAGCGACAAAGGAAAATTCTGATTGCAGATTTACGTTCAGACCTCATAAAGGAAGACGTCTGCCTAAAGTTTTTAATACAGTTTAGAGGCACCCTATATGATCGCAGGTTGTTAATTAAAACTTCCAACTGTTTGTTTAGATTGTGCCTATAAATGCTTACACAAGTTTTTGCACTACGTACAAAATCGTTCTTAATCAAATTACCAATTGATAAAACTATTTTTGCGTTTTATTCATTACCAGCAAAAATGTAATTGTAATAATTGGTTGTAGAAATCAGTTGTTACTTCACGTTTATCGCAACTACTTTTTTCTAGTTAAAAATGATTTTCTACGCTGCTATTGCGTTTTCGATGGTTTTTGCAATGGGTTTAGTACAATCTTGCACATACTACACTGAAGAAAACCAGTTATTGTGTATGAACTTTAATTTGACAAGTGTGATAAATTTCCACACGATATCACAAAAAACTCTAAAGGAAAATAATGTCGAACTTGATGTGTGAAGAATTTATACTTGTTCGGATCTACTTTGAAAGACCTGCTGGTGAATAATTTGCAATTCCCTTACCTTCAAGAGATAACATATTTGTCAAGGTATATAAAAAACTTATCAATTGAAATTACTAATTTAAGAAAACGTACTCATAATAATGCTGAGTGGATCTGGACAGAAATAGAAGAGGAAGAATTTTCAAAAATCGTAGAAATTATACAAGATATTAAGACTTTGAAATACTACAATTCAAGTGAGACTCTGTTTATGGAATGCGACTCAAGTAGCTACGGACTTGGAGTGGCTTTATTTCAAACAAATGGTGTAATCGGGTATGCATCTAGAACATCAACAAAAGCAGAACAGCAGTTCGCACAGATTGAAACAGAATTGCTTTTAATTGTATTTGGATGTGCAAGATTTGATCAAAAAATAATTGTAGGCAAGAAAGTAATAGTGAAGACTGATCATAAACCATTATTGACAATCTTTAAAAAAACTCTTTTAAATGCAACTAAAAGACTACAGAAAATGTCAATGATTCCTCAAAGATACAATTTGAAAATTCAGTATATAACTGGAAAAGAGAACGTAGTAGAAGATACACTATCAAGAGCACCATTACATACAAGTTTTCAAACAAGAGAAGAACAAAAAAATGCTCATATATTCAGAGCAATTGACAATACCAACATAATAAGCAGTGTTGGGGAGGATCTATATTCAAGTATCTACATCCTTGATCTAGATACAACCGGAAGATCTTGTATCTGAATCTAGATACTGTTTTGAAGAATATCTTTTGATCTGATCTAGATATCAATTGAATGGATCTTAAGTCTTTAGATCCAAAGATCTACTATACACATTATACTACATTAATATAAACTTTAAAAATACAAAATTTAATTAACTTAAATGTGAATTATATAAACACATTAAGCAATACATTTGAAATTATTATTTAATTCATTCATTACATTTAAATTACGTTATTTAAGTATAATATACTATTTAGTTAATAATAATAATATGCATTTATAGAGTTTTTCCTAATTTTAATAACTTGTTTTATATTTTAATTAAGCGTAGTAAACACTAGATATGTATTTTTTATAATGACTTAATTTAATTTATGTAAATTGTAAGCAGTATATTGCTCTATAAAATAAATAAAAAAATACTGGGTCTCCGATCAATCACACAATGGGCGTTAATACTCAGAAGTCAGAACCATAAGGTCGCGTAATCTCAAGGGTTTCGGTCTCGTTATTTCTCAGGATAAAATTCCAGGAAAGTTTTCAATAAATAATTATACCGGTTTCGGCTTGAGATTTGAGCCTTTACGAAATTTTTTTTAAATCTGCTAGAAGTTGGTACTCCCTGATGATTTTACAAATGTATTTCTTAAACTTTAAAATTTCAATTTTACAGACCTGAAATGCTGGATTTTAGAAACAGTTAAGTTTTGACAAAACTATTCAAAGGCGTAGGTTATTTCCTTTATTGCCTACATTATATTTGACTAACACTATTGTAACGGGTATAATAAATAATAATAGTGTAAACGCTAGCTTACTGAAAATAAATAATAAAAAGGTAAAACAAATTTACTTGACACAAACTTTTAAAATAATTTATGCCTAGAAATAGGCTTATTTTCCGAAACTTTCTAGAAATCCAGAAAATGTCATCTTAATAGAATGCGCATTATCCTACCAGGAATTCGTGTTACAAGTCGGTTTGAGACGAACAGATGTTATTGTATTGTTGTGCAGTGTCCTGCACAAAAGTGCAATCAATTTTAATCTCTTAAAATTTTTTAAAAATAGATATAACTGTTGTGATAGAACCTAGAAGTTCGATTAAAATGTAGCAAGTGCTTTTATCCTTTGGTTAAATCGTTTCCGCTTGGGATTACATTTGCATTTGTCATGTATTTAAAAATATTTTTTTCTAGAAACTACGAACACTGGAAAATCTGTTAAAAGGCACCATAAATATGACACAATTAGCAAATACTACACCTAACTGTGCCATTCAAAACTACTTTTCTATTTTATTTAACTCTTTTATCTCTTTAAAGAGCAGTTATTGAAAAGATCTTAAACTAGCTAATTTCTTAATATAAAAATTCAACAAAATATCACATACTTAGTTTAAGAGAAGACCTCTTTCAATACGTCCTACATATTTTACTAGATTAGTCAGATGTCTAAGTCAAATGAAACCTTTAAAGAATTAAAACACGAAAAAATTCTCGTTTAAATTGTGTTTGATAATATAGAAAAGGTTTGCGAAATGGTTTCATTAAAGTTTAAAACCTGCTATAAATTTAGTGAATAACTTAAATGGATACCTAGAAGGATTTAAAATAACGAAGGAACAACTTGAAAGTAGTAAAATTAACATTGTACAGCTTTCTGACTGCTTAAATCATAAATTTTGTTGTCAATCAAAAGATTAGTATAAATTGTTTACTTTGACAAAGGTTCTTCAGAATCCTTCTAGAAATTCATATTAACATAGTATACTTTTTGTCTTGCCAAAGCTTTTGAATTTTCTGACGTATTAATTTCTGAACACTGAACAAATATGGAAGATTCAAAATAAAATACATCATGGGTTTAGCTAGGCAGACAGCCCTGTGTAATATAAAGTGTAAGAGGTGAACGAAGAGTCATTTTTGCTGTATCTTCTCTAAGCTGAACATGAGTGATAGTGAAAATAATGATTCTAGTGCCATAATGGAAACGCCTAATATTTTAATTGGAAAATTTTATAAAATAGTGTCAAAGTGTGACAATGAGTGGTTTCGCGTGCCAAAATTGTCCGGCGAAGATTCAAGAAAGTATAACAACCACCAGGAATTTTATTAGGAATTTGAAGGTAAGTTATACCCTTGTTTATATGTTACACCTAAGACATTAAGTTATTAAGTATAATTTATAACTGAAGCGGTCATTGTTAAAAGGGGACATGTTACAAAAATCAAATTGTTAGTAAGTTAAAAAACCTGCCTAACAAAAAGAAAAGGAATCTTTCTATGATTTTAGTGATAACAATTTTCTCCTGACTTTTCTAAAAATTGATTTTACCGCCCTCTGTTTAAAAAAGAAAAGAATTTACAAATGTTTTACAGCAATTTGAAATTTTGCACCTACCCCCTTTTAACAATGACCGCTCCAATTGTGAGTCATATTTTGTTATTGTACACGATAAAATGAAGAGCTCTTTGAAGTTAGAACAAATAATTTTTGTCTAGTTAGTGACTTAATATTTATTGTTCGTTAACATCCTAGCAACTCTTACATCTGCATTCTGTTGTTACAGAGAAAATACCCAGATATATTTTCCAAGTTCGAAGCAATTAAGTAAAAGAAGCAAAGAATAACGGAACCTTCAAATTCCGAGTCAACTCAATTAAAACTTTTTGAAAAACCACAATCTGTTTCTACAGACCTGGTAAGTCCAAAATATAGTTATAAAACAAAAATAAATTTTTAATGATTTTTAAATCCACATATTATTAGAAACTTTTTCAAGAAATGTTTCAAACCAAATCAATTTAAAAATACAATGTGCAACATATTTGTTTCAGGTAAACAAATTAGTAATAAATTATATTGTTGAAGAAATGCCCCCTATTTGCACAGTTGAAAAGCCAGCATTTGTGAAGTTAGTGGAAGGTCTGTCAGGAAGGAACCCTTGTGATCGGAAAACACTAAGGAGCAAATTGGAAAGCAAAACAAAATGTGTATGCACTACAGCTGATATCTGGAGTGCACAAAACAAGTTATTTGGGTGTGACAGTATACTTTATTGATGACAAAAAGTTAGAGCGTAAATCGTTTGTACTATGTTGTAAACGATTTAAATTTGCCCACAGTTTTGATAAAATTGCGGGAGTTATTAATGAAGTTCAGACTTTCTATGATTTAAAAATAGACAAAATTTCGGGAACTGTAACAGATAATGCTAGAAATTTTAGTAAGGCATTTAATGTATTTTTAATGACTCTATCAGATACCAATGTCAATAATGATAATGACAATTTTGCAGAATCTCCAGAATTGGGAAACTGTAACGAGGTCAGTGTAGAAACTCTTCCATATTTTGATGAGGAAGCAATGTATGTACTTTTGCCGGAGCAGTTTAGATGTTGCTCTCGTACACTTAATCTTATTATAACTGATGATGTGCAAAAAGCTTTTAAAAACGATTTAGTATTGTTTAAAGCTGAACTGCAACAATATTCAGAGAATGTGTCACTTCAGCTTAACACTGGAAGTTCTGAAAATGAGGCCTCGACTTCTTTTAATAATTCTAAATTAGAGAAGTCATCTGATGATAAATTCTTTGATTTTTTAAAACTAAATCCGCAGAAATCTCATCCTCCAGTTGTCGTACAATGCTTACAATATTTTGAAGATGCGGATACAAATTATTGCCAATTAAATAAATATCCCATAATGAAAGAAATTTTTTTAAAACTTAATAGTGTACTGCCATCATCCGCACCTGTAGAAAGGCTGTTTAGTATAGGAGGTCAGATTTTAACTCCAAAGAGAAATAAATTAAATGATAATGTTTTAGAAACTTGTTAATTTTAAAAATGAATAAAACTTAAAGTGTAAATTTTATGTAATTATGATTATTTTTAATTTCTTATTTGATAATTTATGTACTCGGTGATTTAGTTGGCAATATATAGTATGTTATATATAAAGTTAATGCAATTGAATATTTTTCTAAACTGCAAATAAATTTATTTTGTATTATGATGTACATTTTTCCAATAATTTCCTGAAACAAAAATAAAAAGGATCTAAGAAGGATCTAGATACCTTTTGACAGATCTTGGATCTGTATCTAGATACATAATTAAGAAAAGGATCTTGTATCTGAACTAGATCCTGGTCAGAAAAAGTATCTGGATCTGGAACTAGATACTGAGAGGAAGGATCTTACCCAACACTGATAATAAGGTATCTACAAGTTACAAAACAAAGAATGGAAAGTATTAAAAAAGAAACGGCTAAAGATCCAGCATTACAGAAAATAAAAAAATATATTACAGAGGGATGTTAATGAAAAACAACATCCAAGATATACGTACCCGTTGGAACGTTTCAAAAGTGTCCAACTTTGAAAGTTTTGCAATTAGGAGTCAACTACGTGTCTGATTTTAAAATTGGCAGTTTTTCTAATCAGAAACATAGTTAATTAATCAGCAGCTTTAAATATATAGAGATTTTTTTTAAAAAATGAGATTTTTTGATTTACGCTTTCGTTAGAAAACCGGTGTAAAGAAATAAATAGTAATAATAAATTAACTTCTTGTAAGATTCAAACCGAGACATTGAGTTATTTAAATTTTTGCTTTTAATTTGTAATTTTTTGTAACTTTGAAAAATTAAACAAATTATAATTCCTACAGAACTTATTCTTTACGTTTTCTTCTACATGCCAACACAGTTATTTTAATTTTTGATTACTTTTGGATTCATGTTTACTAATCAAGTGAATTTTTTTATCTTATAACTCCGATTACCACATAGTAGTAAGAATAATCACATAGCGCTCATGTTACAGTTTCAAGTTTTATATTTGTATTTTTACCCTCAACGCAAATTAAACAGCTGGCTTTTCAAAATATTGAATTAACGCTGATAACAGAGTGATACAATGTCATATATTTAATAAATTAAATATATAATATCTTTCAATAAATTACTTTAAATAATAAGCGCAGTCAATATTAATTTATTAATTATTATTAAAGTGGTTTTATTAAGAGACGCAACAACTTATCCTTTGTGTTAGTTCGAATTAAAATTAAAGGTACAGTACCGACCATACAGTTACGAGATTAAACTATTTTAAGCAATTTACGTAATTAATAACTAAGCAAATAGTCTGTATTATAGGTTTTTTGTTTAAATATTTTATGTGTAAATCAAATTATTTTATTTTAGGACTACAACAGAAGATGCCTTTGTGTGACACAAAGTTTACAGTAACACGCTGTATTCTGATTTTGATTTGCGTAAAATATTCGTTGCAAGGATCATGCAGTTCTGGGTACAATCACCAAGAAGATGTCCACATAAATGGCTATGGCTATTGTTCACTTCTTTATTATGCATGTGATAATGTTACGGTTGATGAGATTCTAAACCTTTTTAGTTATCCACATCAATGCTATCATTATGGTAACTGTTATTTTGTTTCACTTTCTATAAAAGACTCATCAATAGATCGTCTGGATAGTAAAATATTTTCAAAAAATATTACATCATGTATCTCTAAAATGTATCAGTTTACGATAACTAACAATCTTATCCAAGACTTAAGTGAAGATCTTTTTGATGAATCCGAATCTTGGCAGTTTCAAGAAATGCGGCACCTCAATTTATCCAATAACAACTTGGTCTCCATACAAGCTACTACTTTTAAATTTTTAAAACAGCTTGAAACTTTAGATTTAAGTTTTAACAGCTTAACATCTCTCGGTAATTTCAGTTATAATTTACCTTCACTAAATCAATTTTATGCGAACAATAACAACATCAGTAGGATTAAAGAAAATATTTTTCACAAACTCGTAAACTTACAAACTCTAAATATTGCTCATAATCAGATTGAGTCTTTTGATAGCGAAACCTTTAGTAATTTTCAAAGATTGGAAAAACTGTATTTAAATAACAATTTAATCACACGTCTAGAAGTGGCGATTTTTCAGAACTTAGATAACTTAAGAGAAATTCATCTGGAGAATAATAATTTAAAAAGTGTCGGACGAAATAGCTTCTTTGGGTTAGATAATTTAAATAGTTTGTATCTAAATAATAATAAAATCGAATTTATATCAAGCAGGGCATTTAAAAATGTTAAATACCTAATGGTCTTGGATATTGGAAATAACAATATTAGTAAATTGCAAAATAACATATTTTATGGTCTAACAAGTCTGAACACGCTTAATTTGACAAATTCAAATATTGAAAGCATATCGGCTGGTGTTTTTAATGGTTTAGGAAATGTACAGTATTTAGACTTAAGCAATAATGTATTGAAAGTCTTAGAAAGTGACGAATTCGTGGGATTGAATGGCTTGGTTAATTTATATTTACAAGGTAACCCACTAGAATCATTATCTTCGAATGTGTTTAGTAATTTGGAAAATTTGCAATTCATTAATTTAAGTGAAAATAACCTGAAAGTGCTGAAAATTAATGTATTTGAAGGTTTGCGACGTTTACCTTCAATGAATCTGACTAATTCTAATATTGAGACAATACAAAGTGGCGCTTTTAATTCAATGGTAGGCCTAAACAGTCTAGACTTAAGTAATAACAGACTAACACATTTGGAAGAAAACTCATTTGTTGGTTTCCAAAATTTGATGGACTTGTATTTGCAGAACAATGAAATCGTTTCGATAGCACCACACGCTTTTAATGATTTATCCCGTTTACAATATTTGAATCTCGGTGGTAGTAATTTAAAATTCATAAGGACAGAAACATTTTTTGGTTTGCATAATTTACGTTCATTAAATTTGACGAAATGCAAAGTGGAGAATATAGAAAGTCGAGCTTTTAGTTCAATGGGAAGCTTACACACTTTAGATATAAGTAATAACATCATAGTAAATTTGAAAGAAAGGACGTTTATAGGTTTGCAGAATTTGATTAATTTATACTTACAAGATAACAAAATTGAATATATAGCGCCAAATGCATTTACAGATCTAAATAATTTACAATACATCAATTTGAATGGTTCTAGCTTGAAAACTCTGGAGAGGAGCACATTTTTCGGTTTACAAAAAATGACACTTTTGAATCTATCAGATTGTAACATAGAAAATATACAGGGTGAAGCTTTTATTTCAATGCAAGCTTTAAATATTTTAGATTTAAGAAATAACAAGCTAGAAGCTTTAAATGAAAATGTATTTTCAAGTCTTGATCATTTAGAAGAATTCTTCCTAATGAATAATAAGATAACACAGCTAACTCGGCGTTCATTTTTTGGTCTCAGTTCTATTAGCACACTTGATATTATTGGTGTTCCCTTTGCAGAACCTAAACGTTCAGAATACAATTCCGTTTTTATTCATTCCAATGTTTTGTATAAATTAGAGAGTTATACTTTTCACGGGCTGAATTCTCTTCAAACTCTTACTATTGCAAACTTAAATATTGTAAATATTAGTAAGAGTAGCTTTGACGGTTGCCGAGCCTTACAGTATATTAACTTCAAAAA
>VTPC01001441.1:112168-143812 GCA_011009095.1 Ignelater luminosus | reverse complement strand
TGGGATTACTGACAGTTTATTTATCGAGATTTGTGGGTTTCAAATGGTGTGCTTATTAGAACAAGCCATTAATATTAAGTACATATAAGTACGATAGATTTTTATATGTCCTACCTAAAATATAATTTACAATCACTAGAATTTCTATGAGCTGTTGGCAAAGTCAAGTGAGATAAAACTGTAGTTTGAAACTATACCATCCTTTAATTTGCGTTCTATGTGTTAGCCTATATTGGATTTACTGTTAATTAACTCTTTTTATATTTGCGTATTTGTCACCTTAAAAACGAAAGACTTTAACATAAAGAACGTTCGCTTTCAGAAGACAAAAGTAGCTTGTAAGGGGTGGTGTATTTTCTTCTCGATGGATTTGGAGGTTTATTCCACTTCCTCTTTTTCGTTCTTAGTTCGGATATGTAAAGCAAGGATGGTAGATAGTTTGTACAACTGGTGAGTTAGGTACGGATATATTATTTAAGAGGGCAGTCACAGCGGCGGGAAGAAACGATGGAAATGGGCAGCGACAATTGGTCAAGAAGCAAAAAAGCTTCAGAACGGAAGAAATTCTATGTGAACACCTTGGAACCATTCGGACTTATTAAATACTTACTTTTCTCAAAGAACACTGTTGCTGTTTTTGGAATACTTCGCGCTTGAAGATGTCAAGAATAGCCCGTTTGAGCGTCGCGTCGGGCCCTTGCGCTTATGCCAGTCAGGTTCCTCATACTATAGTCTGTTCCACGATAAGATAGAGTAATAAATTATAATGGGAGAAGGTTACAAGTTAGGCTACAGCAGCCCGTTTAACACTTAGTTAAAGAACTACTGATTCTGTTTGCTGGTGTGAAGCTGACCTACCAATCAGTAAATGCCTTTCAAACTGCCCACTCTTCAAAGGGCGGTTTTATTACTCTATCTGGTCGTGAGTCAGACTATAGTGAGTTCTAAGAGCAGGGACACTGCAAGTGGTGCGAACTAGTATGCATGGAGAATTGATGTAAGCAATATACCGACAATTACATAATCAAATTGCAATGAATTACTTAAATTACATACAATGCCTTACTTATTGAATGGCGGATACTAAAAATTAAAAATAAAATTATAAAGGTGAATTTCAAGATTGAGGAAAAGTATCTGGATATGATTTTGGATGTCCACGCCTAACCTTGAAAAAACAACAAACAAAACTATAAAAGCTCTTTGAGTATGTACAAAAACATTTAATAGAACCTAAGAACTTTTCCCAAGATGATTTATCGTATTTATACCATCATACTTATGCCCATTATCGTATGTATGCAGCCCATGCTGCGTGATGCCTACAAACAATAGTAAAGGTCTTTAGAAATAAACTAAGCAAAGGGAATCAATTATCCTGCTTAGGAGTTATCGGATAATGTCATCCGCTTAAAATTCACCCTTGAAAAGGAACAATCCGGCGATTATAAAGAATTATTATGGTGCCAGACTTGAATGTCGGCACCCAAGCTAAGTGTAGTCGCGTTAGGGTATGGAAGAAGTGCCGTGCCGGACGGCTGGATGAGACGTTGACAGGCGGGGTTGTGAAGCCGATAGCAATAGTAGCGGTTTCATCCCAAGATGTTTGCATTCAAGACCTTTAGAACAGCGTGGCAGATTCACTTCTCTTCATGATGTTTATCAAAGTCGCTGTGATGGATCTTTGTAAGTTCTAGGCCTCCGCGTACAAGTGGCAACCGAAGTGGGTGGCGAAACAGCTTGTAGAATGGACACACCGCACTGGCATGTGGTGGTGATGAGTCATAAATAAATGAAAGAATGAATAGACACTGATGAATCTACAGTATTTGCCTATGCAAATTTATTCTTAAGTGGTGGTGGCAATGAGTAGCAAAAACCATGAGTAAAAGTCTTTGTCATGAAACGTGAAGATGGATTGCGCACGACGTAAAACTCAAGGCCAAGCAATGTAAAAGAGTGCCATTTAAGGATTAGCATTTGTTGAAAGGACCATTGTAATAATACTCAAGTGACGGGAAGAAATAGAGGAAGCTACCAACGACCGGAATGACCACTGGCAGGTACTATAAGAATGTCGAAGGTACCTTACCAGCACGTCTTCACTCTTCCAGACAACATCAGACACTTCTCTTGGAGCTGCACAGATTACCTTTTTAAACAGCCGGTTCCAAGTCAACGCAAGATGCTGAAATATATGGAAAAGGTAAACTGGCACGCACCTATTAGCCTTGTTCACAGCAACTATTAGGAAGAGAAGAGAAGCAGGATAATCTTGTATTGCTTCTATCTCTGCTCTCAGAATCACAATGGTTACTCGTTTAGATGTTTTGCTGAAACGCACTCGTTAGTACACTTTCATTTCTTTTTGTAACAGAAAGATGCTTTTTGCTGTTAGTTTTTATTCTTAAAATATACGTGTTATCAAAGCAGCAACACTTTGAGCTTGACCTTTGTTTTGAAGGATAGAAAACACCTGAAGGACAAACTTTTTTATTTTGTTAACCAAAACAAAATTCCCAGTACTAAGAAATAAATTCCTGTTGTTTTTAATAAAGCAGTTACCCGTTTCCTACCTTGTAGCAGCCGTCACCGATTTTCAGAGAAATTCTCTCTGTGTCCTGTAGGACCAATCCGTCTCTGACTTGTTACGAGAATTCTAATTCCGCTATGTTTGTTATCTTAAACGATGTGTACTTTCAAAATTGTAATGATAATAATTATTATTATCTGTTTCTGTACAAATATAACATTTATCTGACGTTTATGTTTGCTTATGATAAAACAAGTTCAATCATCCTCTCTAAATTTTATCTGCTGCAAATATAGCAAAATCTTGCCGTTTGAAATTTAAATTGTTTAAGGACTGTCCAAACTTGGTGTTTAGATTATCAAAACGCAATAGCAAATTAATGCGGGAAGTTATTAGTAACTTAATTACAGTCTAGATAATATCTGCCCAAATTTAAAACATAACAGAACATTCGGAAAATGTTCGCTCATATTAAATTCTAAGCATTTCTGCTCGGAATAACTTTATACTTTAATCAGTTTTAAATATTCCACATTTACATGAATATTTTATTGTAAATATGACGGGGCAAATGAATTTATAATAATTTACAATACAACTTGATCAAATACATTAACATTCATTTCAATAGATATTTCATCCAAGGCTAAATCACCGATTTCATTTTTAGCTCGCAAATATTTAACGTGGAGGTGCCACAAGTCATTCATATCAGATTGCGGACCTGAGGTATAACAATAAATGCCGGGACAAAAAATGGGATAAATTCCCTAGAGAACCGCATAGCTCGAGATTTACATATCTTTGGGTATAAAATTTAACCTACGTATCTGGTAAAGCTGTCTTAGTTTCCTATACAGTAACAAGAGATGTCGTGACGAGGAACGACATCTAAAACACGCAAATGCGTAACAACTCGCAGCATACAGTTAAAGTGAAGAAGTTGAACCACTACTTGAATATATTCTGTTCATATTTGTAATAAAATGCTTAAAATTTGAAGCATTTGATTTTTTGAAACGCTCGGAAATGCTGGTATTGTAGTATTCCCGTTAGGCCTGGGGGTATAATAAAATAAGATGTATAAAATGAGATCGAATCATATTTTTTTCTTACTTCGATACTATTTTATAGTATCAAATCACAATCAATTTATAATAAATATCGTTTTACTTTTATGTTTATTTGTTTTTTTTTATGTTTATATTGATAAAGTAGAGCTAAATTTTGTGTGTTTTATGTAAAACTGATTTTTAAGTTTTTGTAAAATAAACTTGAACTAAGAGGCTTAAAATCGTGTTAACACTTAAAGAGTATTTCTGTAGTTATTCAAAATTTAGATTCATATAATATTTTGCAAATGCATCCAATAAACTATGCTAAAACTTTTTTTTGTGGTATTACCTGTATACTTTGATTACAAAGACTCCTCAAACTTCTCATTCTTTTGCTTTTACAACATCCTGAGTAAAAGCTAAAATGTGATATCGTTTACATGATTTAGAAAAGATGTGACAAGAATATTAGTTAATTAGGTTACTCAGTCATTCCGAAACATCAAAACAAATCATCAAATTTCAGTTAAGTCATGAGCTATTTACTCTGCCAAAACAGCCTCAGCAGCCAAATAATTAGCTAAATCTTAATATAAGAATAAATGCATAAAATTGTAGTAGGTTTTGTTACGTACAAGTCCGTGCTCTAATAATTTTTTCAGTTTAACATCATACGTCAAACGGATCAATCAAGAGAAATAAATAAATAATAAAAAAATAATTAAGAGTTGAAAGGGTTTATATTGTATCAATCGTGTTAGGTAGTAGTCAATTCTAATCAGTAAATATACAAACAAATGAAAAACTGAATGAATTACATATTTCTTTATTTGTATCTTTTGTGCAAAACCTGAATTATTCTAAAATATAACTGAACGTTAACGCGCAACCTTTATTCTGAAATTAAAACATTAAAAAGGTTGCCGTAGTGGTAATAATAGTAAGCTGAATTGGTGACTAATTACAATATCGATTAGAATTATAAAATGTAAATTTAATTAGAAAAAAGTTTCAGTAATAATATGTAAATATTTGTTTAGTATAGAGAGTTTATTTAATGGAAAAAAAGTTATTTCGGTGTTGTAGTACTGTATTGCCGAAAATACGTTTAAATTTTTAACAAACTCAAATTTTAAGTTTGTAGTATATCAATGAAAACTAGTTAAGAAATATTAAAACGATAAAGAACTTCAATATAATGTAACCGTTAATATAAAATATTTATCACTATAAATAAACCATATCATGTTGCTTCTAGTAAACTATCAATAGCGGAATTTATAATAGAATTATGAAAATGGTCTCGTAGATGACGCTCCGTTTATCTTGTTTTACTGCATAAAAATTTGACGTAAAATATTTCCATCTTTCGTATACAGAGTAAGAAAATTTCAGCTGCATAACTCCAGAGAGAAGTGCATTCTACTAGTTTTTACTAGTTTCTGAAACGAGAATGTCATTCCCTAGATATTTCCCATTTATAAGGTCGTTTTGGCCTGTCAGCATCGCAACTCCGCAATTCAATTTAGAAAATTAAACGACGTTATGTTAGTTTGTATTCTATACATGTGTGAAATACATTATATAGTTTAGAAAATATCGTCTCTTCTGACGGATGTAATTTAAATTTGTTAGGTTATTTCAGAAAATTTTAAGGAAATTGCTATAAAAGCTTAAGAATGATAAACAAGAGAAATAAAAATTTTTTACTAACAAAGTAAACACAACATCGTTAAAATCACAATTAATCTTAATTCGAGTCAGACCCCATAGTCAACACATAAACTCTTTTTCTGTCTCTTCAAACACTTAATAATCAGTTTCAAAGAAAGTTTTCTAAAGGTATATTTCGTTATTGTAAAGGGTTTTCCAATAAGAGGTGTTATTTTGAATAGCCCGCTATTTCGGTAGATGTCACTTTTGAAGCTATCATTTTTTGACATTTGACAAGTAGAAACTACGCCATTAATAAATATGGAACGATACACGCTTCAACAATGCATTGAAATTATTAAAATTCACTATAAAAATGGTGAAAATTTGGCAGAGACGGTTCGTAAAACTTGAACATTTTTGGGTCACCGTGAAGCACCTTGTCGGACCGCAATACAGAAATTGGTGAAAAAATTCGAGCTCTTGGGACAAGTTAGTGATGTGAAGAATAAAACCCGTGCACGTCGCTCAAGAACAGCCGAAAATATTGCTGTTGTAGCCGAAAGTGTTAAAGAAAACCCAGGTTTGTCCATTCCTCGTCGTTCTTTGGAATTAGCCATTCCACAAACGTCATTACACCGTATTTTGCATAAAGATTTGGGTCTTAAGGCTTATAAAGTCCAGTTAACACAAGAACTCAAGCCGGCCGATCATCAACAACGTCGTGTCTTTGCTGATTGGGTCGTTGAAATGCATGAAAATGATCCAGAATTCCATCGAAAAATCATCTTGAGTGATGAGGCCCATTTCCACCTCGGTGGCTTCGTCAACAAGCAAAATTGTCGGATCTGGGGCTCAGAAAATCCAAGAGTTATTGTTGAAAAGTCTCTCTATCCTCAACGTGTGACTGTTTGGTGCGGTTTATGGTCCGGCGGAGTCATTGGACCTTACTTTTTCGAAAATGAGGCTGGAGCAACAGTTACGGTGACTGGATTGCGCTATCGAGAGATGATTAACGATTTTTTATGGCCGGAATTGGATGGTATTGATCTGGACAACGTTTACTTTCAACAAGACGGCGCTACGTGCCACACAAGCAACGAAACCATTGATCTTTTACGGAAAAAGTTTCTGGACCGTGTTATCTCTCGAAGAGGTGATCACAATTGGCCACCGAGATCTTGTGATTTAACACCTTGCGACTTCTTTCTTTGGGGCCACGTGAAAGAGAAGGTCTACGCCAACAGCCCAGCGTCGATTCAAGACCTCAAAGATGGAATTCGTGAGGCTATCGAGGACATACGGCAGCCACTTTGTGATTTGGTTATGGAAAATTTCATGAAAAGGATATTGTCCTGTAAGCGTGGTCGTGGTGGCCATTTGCCTGATGTTATTTTCCACTATTAACGGCATACCTTCCTCTTTATAATGAAATAAACATCCGATCATTTATATTAAAAAATGGCACTTTTCTTTGAATATCAAAATAACACCTCTTATTGGAAAACCCTTTATTTACAAGTATCAGAAGCAGATATTTTTGCATTTAAATCATCAAACTGTGAAGAATATATAGGGTGATTTTAAATTCGTGATGCATATTTAAACCTGTTATAAGTTTTAAAAAAATTAATCTACTTGAAAATTGATAGTTTTCTAGTAGAACAAAAGTCAAAGTTTTAGACACTACCGTTTGAGAATCACTGAATTTTTCTATTTATCCCAACAAAAATTTTTAGTAACTGCCCTTATACCTTCTTCTCAGTAATAAAAATAACAAATATTTTTAAATTGCAGAAGTATTTACTAAGAAATTCCATTTCATAAAGTATTCACTGCTCGTGAGTGTGTCCTAGCATGGGGTACCTAATCATTATACTAATACAAAAAGAATAAAGACGAATTTCAAAAGATCGTAAGCCAAATAAATTTGAAATTAATTAACCAAGGCCTCAAAATAAAAGTTACTCATTCAAAGCAAATTCTGAAAACTAAATCAAAAATTTGTTTTAGGATAAACCAAGAAAATTTGTTTAAAATTGACCAAAGTTAACCTAACTTATAAACCACTAAATACAGCTGATCATGTAATATTCTTTTTATGTTTCTTAAAATAATAAATCATCAAGTAGTGTGTACGTCCAGATAGAATAAGAACAAACACATACTCTTGCTCACCAACAAATTGTTGAACTGTAGTTCAGTTTACTAATTACCTTAAAAAGTTTGTACAAACAAACTGAATCACGATTCCCAAATTTTTAGTTTTTAAGTTTTCAGACTTTCCCTATCCAACAAACAAAAATAAACAGGCCAGATGCTGGCCACATAGCGTGCTGCCATTAGTACCCTGTACTGGCACGATACTGACAAACAGTAATAGACCTGATCATATAGGTCACGCTGCCCAGAAGCAAGGCCAATGCTTTACCAGTACTAATGCCTGCATCTTGCCATCAAGGGCCTATTACAGTCCACTGCAGTGCCAGTAGGTTTACACAGTGATGGTTTTCTTGTGGCCCATTACATGAAATGCACACACATTTTATATTTTACCTTTACTATGCCAGCAGTAAAATTCATTACCCTGCCCGAAGGAAGAACACTTGTGGCTAATTTTTGATTTTTAATTAAAACTTATTTTAAATTTTATTAATTTTAGCCATAAGCATCCTTTATTCGGACAAGGTCACATATGCCTTTGTTTAAGTTTTTGTTATTCTAAACTAAATCAATAAATAAATAGAAGCATATAATTTTATATAATTTATAATAAATATAAACACAGAAATCCTGCTGTCTCCCCACAAATAAAAGTTCAAATGATCGTGCAAGCATTGCCCATTATTTTCGTCCTTGTTTGGTCTCATCGATGGAGATAATGACAGTCAATACTTGCCCGCTTCATGCTGGTTATTTACAAAGCTAATACAACATTAGCAGCATGAAAATACTAAGGCGCTATTTAATAGGAATGGCTCGATATGCCGTTTTTATTCAAATATTAAATATTTTCAAAATGGGAAATATAGTAAGAATTGTTCTAATTTTTAGTGTATTTTTATGTATAATAAATAAAATTAATATTTGGCCGTTTTCTGGGTGCGCTGCCGTTGTTACGGTTACTATATATGTTGCTAATGGCTGGCTGAGCTAAGGCTGTCAATGCCGGTTTTGTAATGGTTACTAGACGTATGGCCAATGGCTGGCTGAGTTAAGGATGCCAATGCTGGCTTTGTTACGGTTACTAGATATGTGGTCATTGACTGGCCGAGCTAAGGCTACCAGTGCCAACATTTGTTATGGCTGCTATATAAGTGGCCATTGACTGGTAGAGCTAAGGGTGCCAGTGCCGGCATTTAGCCATTAGTGCCAGAAGAAGACCGTATGCTGGCCGTTATATGCATCTTTTGGTCAACAAGTAATAATTCAATGTAATTAGGATTTGAACTGAATGCATACCTTATACAACTCTTAGCACGCAAGCCTAAACAAAGTGACGCTTTGTTGTGTTATTTTGCAAATTTAGGTTTCCCTATAGTAAAATAGCATCTAGAAGTCATATTTTATTGATAACTTCCGTTCCATACTCTTCAGCACAATAATATATTTATGAGCACAGCACCGTATGTTATCACTTAAATTTATGAAAATGATGTTTGTTGATACGAGAGAATATCATTCCTATATTAAAGGGTCTACTTAAAAGGTCATCTGTAAAAATAATATAGCGTTGTTTAAATTTTATTCTTAAGATAAACTTGTCTTTGAAATAAAATTTCTCTTTTCATTTTTAAAGGTTCGAACCTAATAAATTCAACAACTGTCAAATTGTCTAAACGAAGTGATGTGTACGTTATTGTAAATTCATTTTTATAATCTATTTCTTTAGAATATATTTTTAAATAGTAAATGTTCCATTGTATTAAGTTTGATATTTCTGAATTTCTATTGGAAATGCTTTTAATCTGTCAAAATGGAGACGATTTATTGCTTCCAGTGGGGTGAGATCATTCTGTTCTACTTCTTGCAAAATAATATTTCCCGTTGAACGCTCAGGGATGTGTGACTATTTTGTTTGACAATCGAATTTTTTACGATTGTACGACTCTCCTGTTTGAAATCCACTTTGGCTCTACAGTTTTGCTTACCGCATCATTATGTAAAGTACCGTAAGTGTGGGTATTTTTGTAGCAGAAGAGATTTCATTTATTGCATATTATCGTATTTACTTCAGTGTTTATCGCGGGAGTCTACTGCGGAGTGCAAACCTCTCACTACGGTTGCTGCAGATCAAATTTAGCCGCAAAGAATTCCAACCAATTTAGTATTTTAATTCCTTGCTCTTCAGGACGCTACCGCCTACCGTTTATAATGCTAGCTCCGTACAAGAAGTCGTTCGACAGATAATCTTTAATGTATCTGAATCACTCTACGAAAATCTAGTTGGAATTTTAAATGTTTGCCTACCAAATCTCGTCCACAAACCACGCGTGAAGTTACCGTATTAATATTTAACAACCATTTATTCAGCTAAAGAAAGACTGAACAAGTTATAAGAGAACTCTGGAGAAAGCATACTAGTTTATTTACTCATTCAGTCAAAATTCTAGCACCAAGGGTTACTTTTTTCACGAGTTTGGACAACTCTGCCAGCGAACTTGTAGCGGGGTCCTCAAAATTCGTAAATCTTTTAACAACCCAGCATTTAAAACAATAGGGCTCAAACCGTATTAAGTTGTTGGTTGAGTGTTAGCATTGTGTGCAGGAGTTCAACGTTCTTACGGACTAGGCGTTACAATTAACTATTGTAGTTTAGACTTTGTATTGCATTGTAATTTCGTTTGTTTTCTTAGGAAATCAAACAAACTAGCCAAGTAAGTTAGTTTTAAGTAAATCTGTTTAACGTTTTAACAAATTAGTCCGGCGGCCCTCTTATTAAAACATTAATAAAACAGGATTTTGCTATGAGAATTGTTGAATTATGAATTTTGTATTACAAACATTATATTTAAACAATAACGAAATTTTTTAGATCACTAATGTATTGACACGATTGTATAATGGCAGAGCTGTTTACACTGAGACAAGACGCTATTGCGTAATTGCAAATGTTTATTTCTTTGTGCACTCATCTCAAGCCAATGCTAGGATTCAGAAATTGTTCTCTGTTTTATAATTTTAATAATAGTATCGGGACGGTTTGCAGTTCAATTTAGAAAGGCTGGATAAGTAGGACAGCTCTTTAACGCAAATATATTGTTTCTTTATTTATAAATAAGTCCAAATGCAAATGAGTTCATCAAGTACTATCCGTAAATAGTTCTTTTTTGTATTTATTTAAGTTACGTTTCTCCCGGAAATGCTCTCCTATGAAGCTACGCCACCTTTAAGTTTTGCTTAAAAAAAGGGAATTTCTTTTAATACTTCCGCAACAGTGTATGCTGCAGTAAAAAATTTGGTTCACCACTAATTAAGGACTTTATTTGCACTTAATTTTCAAAAACTGATTTTATTGCATGGATAGTTTTGGAGGTAAGATGCCGATTTAATCTCTAGAACGTTTTGGTCTACAGAAGCGTCTGAAATGTAATGCAGTCATTACAAACTTTGCTTCGTTTGAAAAGAATCTTGCCCCCTCAGCTATTCCCGTAAACACACAGATTTTCTGAAAAATTTTATAAATCATTATGGTTTAAGAACATTTTTGTATACAATGTGGAAAACGGTCTCCGCCCTCCAAAGACGCCTTTGAAGCAAAGAGAGTTTTTAAAAACTAACTACATATAAAGGCTTTGATAAGTAGTGGACGCATACTAAATTTCTTTACTGTAGTACAAACTGTTGCGGAGTTCTTTAAGGTGGCATAACACCACAGAGGAACATTTCTGGGAAACATTTTGTCTGGGTTTTCTTCTTATTCTTTGCCGTAAAATAACCTCTTATATTTGTTCCATGCAATTTAAAAACCCTCTGTATATTCAATAACTTATATTCTTGTGTTTGGATGCTTTTGCTTGAAGCATTTGCAGATACATATCAGCTGTAAACCGCTAGGTGTTTGGTGACTTTCGAGGCCGTCACCCAGACCACGAAACTGCTTATATTTATTTGTCATGAGGAATTCAATATTAAGGCATGCTTAAATATAGCGGGTATTCCATTTGAGTTAACTTTTCTTGAGCATAAAAAAATCAATAACGAGTTTTATAAGTTTAGCAAAAAGTTCGTATAGTTAACTTATGATGAGGCATTGCTATTTAGGGACAGTCTTTATTGTCATTGAGGTCCATAGATTTGACCCATTTCCCTACTTGGTCAGTTTAGAATAAAGTTCCTTCGTAGTGTACTATCGAATCACTCTTTCTTCGACATGCCAAGTTAACTAGGTGGCATGTCAAATCAAGTTACCACCTCTGGGTTATTAAATATCCTTTTTCTCAAAATAGTTTCAATAAAAAAAAACAAAACAGTGCAACAAGAATTTTAGTAGAAAATTCTTAATCAACAGGTGATGTTCCTATTGAGTTTTTAAATAAACAAAATAAACAAGTTCATCATTATCCAGCTATTTTAGGAACATCAAAGTTTTATATTTGTAGCATTTTAAGTTGCAAATTGCAAAGTACAACACAAGTGTTACTGCAAACATATTAGATATTGATATCTATTTGATATTAAAAAGACTTTACACTCATGGTGCGCATGTACATTTATAATTCCAGTCTAAATTTGTAAGTGAATCAACGAAATCGTTTTTTCTCCACTTCGGTGCTTTTGCTAGAGTAATAATTGCCAGAGTCTGGTTTCTCTGCAACCAACATTAAATTTTCAATTGAAGGAAGACCGTTGAAGCTTGTCTAGTTAAATGATTTTTCCATTACTTCCAATTTCTATTCAGTTGTATTATTACTATTAGTTCTAAAAATGTTGAGCTTTGACTTTTGCACGATTCTATTTAATTTCTCTTTTTATTCAATAATAGGAATGTCTAGTGCTAGTTGCTATAAAAATGGAAAATCATTCTGCCATATTAAGTTAATGGTGCTGTAAACAGTGTAACACTGTAACATGACAAAAACAAAAAATACTGTACAATAGAAGAAATGTATATTCCAGTTAATAAACAAATGTATGAAAACTGAAAACCTTTCAGCCAATTTATACCCTGCTAAGTCAAATCTCATTCGTGATAGAAGCAAGGTCAACATCTTATGTTCAAAAATATTTTTACGATAAGAAGGTGCACAACTGTATGATTCAATAAAACGTTCTGATTCCACCCATTTAGCCATAATAGATTTCATCATTTTGTTTAATTCGCCTTTTATATAAACATTTCACATAAATCAATCAACTTATACATAAAATCTAATCTCTACAGATGTTAATAAGAAAATTAGTTTCACAAATCGTGGTTTTGCCAAGAAAAACTGAAAAACAACATATATTTAACTGTATAAGCAAGGAAGCCAAGACTTGTTTTGATAACATTTTCAGAATTCAATTTAAGATCATACATGGCTAATTTCGTAAAGTCTTCACGATGTTTTATTGAGAATTCTACCACACACTGTGTCTGGTTAGTAGATAGATTTGACAACTGTGTGCTTTTAAAGCTTGTAAATGAAGAAGAGTGACAGACAAAAACATTTTTGATGGGCCAGTGTCAGAACAATATTTATTTGTTGTATTCGATTAAAAATTAGTACACGTAAACAATAGATTTTTTGAGAAAAATACAACAAAACAAAATATTTGATTTGTTTACACAGATTACTATTAAAATTTCACAACGTGTACTTAGCATATACAGGGCGATCATTTTCAAACTTCCCACTTTTAATAACTTTTTAATTAGTAGAATTATCAAATATTGCTGAAACGCGTTGAGTTTGTTTTGGAGGGGGAAATTTAATAACCTACTCTAGTCGGTTGGGAAACCTTCACCCTCCCCCCAGCCACCCCCACCCCAAAATTTTAAATGACACTACCCCATGTGTGATGTATCATTATAAAGGGTATAAAGCTCTCAATCTTTCACATCAAAGAAAATTAAAATCGGCCCAGTCGTTCGTGAACTAGAAACAGAAATGTATTGATTAAAGTAAATACATTTTTATCTCTAGTTCACGAACGGCTGGACCGATTTTAATTTCTTTTTAATGTAAAAGATTGAGAATCTTATACCCTTCTGATATTTGATAATTTTACTAATTAAAGAGTTATTCAAGGTGGAAAGTCTTAAAATGATCACCCTGTATATAGTTGTAAAAATAAGACTGTTTATAGTTATTTAACTGCGTATTCATCCTTGGCAAACTGGTATGTTATTGACAAGTAACATACAGAATTCTGTCGTCACTCACTATTTAAAAAATACGCTGCAGGTTACAGAATGACAGTGCTTAAAATCGATTCTGCTATCGGTAAGGACCAAATGCAATTATCATCTTAATTCACTGTACATAATGCTTAAACGGTCTGTATACATTATGGTCACCATATGCAATGCACGTAAAAGAAAAATAAACACGTCAGCATGACCCTGCAAGGAAGACAACAATATTCGCAGACTCATTTCTCCAAGGCAACTTGGAGTTACCGCTTTGGAAGTGCACACTTAACGAGATGATGATATATAAACCATAGCAAACCTGTTTCTTATACTTGCATTTATTATTTATTTACTTGGTGAAATTCATTATTAAACTTTCTGAATTGTTAGAATAATAATAAAAGTTTGCAAACGATTCACTATTCAATTAAAAAAATAATAATAATGGGAGGAAGAAGGATTTTATTACTACAGTATTAAACAGGGGACACAACTTGTTCCATCACGTCTGATAAACTTGAGACCGCTTTCAGATTAATTAGAACGCTTTTTGCTAGGTTTCTCGAGAGCAATATAACTTTCAACTGGTCTCCTCATCGCTACACTTTAAATTTCAATTACAATCGCTCTTACAAATTTGTTTATTGCATTATTAAGAATATAAAGTAATCTTTTGTGAAACATAATTAATTTTGGGGGTTTTCTCCTTTTTTTTGTTGAGAAAAACATAATATCTTACAAATGAAAATTTGTTGTATTTATGGTTAAATAATAAATAGAATTTTGAAACATTTTTGTAAAAGATAACCAGCTTTATCAGTTGAAGCTCTATCGATTAAATGAAGAGCAAAACATGCACATCTTTAATTCAAATCAAAATCCCAATAGAATAGAGTTGTTTCCCAAGACTACTAGGTTGGGGTTGCAGAGTACAAACTTAGTTTTCTTCCAAGAATTGAAGCATGTATCACAAATTGGAAAGTTATATTTATACCTATCTGCTAATATTTGTTCTGACGAGTTTGTTTGTTTAAATTGCAATTATACGACGTGGATGAGACTCCTTTAAGGAAAGCAAGATTAACTCTTTCTTAATTAAAAAAAAATTTAGCTTTTTAAATTTCAGTTTAAATGATATTTCTAAGCCATAGAAAAATATACAATAAATATTTTTAAAAGGATTTATTAAAAGCTGTAATATAGTAGACATCATATCAACATTATCATCTGTCTGTTATTCTAAATGGGTGAGGATTCAAATTTCGGGCTAGGCCAAGTTTGACCATTGAAAATAACATTTACTCTTTGCACAAAACAATTTCTGTCTTTCGTAATGCATAATGGCATCTTACACTTGTCACAAGCAAGTCTCTTGTACGCAGTACAATGACCGCATCTTATCTTTGGATCGGGAACCAAGTGAACGTTTCGTCACTGAGTATTGTTGAAGTGGTGGAGTTGTTTTTCTAGAAGAGGGTCTTCCTTGTTTCTGTTCAATATTGTACAATCAGGCCGATACAGCTGCCAAGGATTCACGATGCAAATGTCCATCAGGTGACAAAATATTCTAAATCATTGACGTTTTATTCCCATTCTGGTCCTATATAACGAAACTAACATATCGTTGAGGCCCACTTCCCATGTATGTATTATGTCTTTATAATGTCCGGCCAAAAAGTTTCAATATGCTTCTTTTCAGTTTGGGACAATTTTTGGACCATTTATGTAGGTTCAATTGCTTTATATGTTAAAATCATGATTACAGACTTATTGTCAAACCATTTCACTGCTAAAACATCGTTGATCTCCTCGGTAGGGTAGTCGCAGGATCCCCTACCTTCCTTTTTTAGATCCTTATCGTCTTTTGTCTTATATCCCTTCAGTCTGTCGGCTCTTTCATTGTCAACTGAATTATCTGCAAAGATTCTGAAATTTCGGTTTCGCGGTAAATGATCGATTAGCTCTCCAACTGTATCTCCGCTCATACCTGGGTCAGATTGGTCAGCCTGAGTCTCTGCTTATTCATAAACAACGCCACTTACACCAGCCCTCCCGCAAACCTTTAGTCCCCACTTATGAGGTTGGTCTTTCATATATTGTGTTAGGCTGCTATGACCGTTGAAAGGTACTATTTTGTTAACGCAATTGGATTCTTCGGATTCTAATTTTTAAAATTTTGTTTTAAAGCATCTAGGAATGGGCGTATTCTGAAAAGCTAATCGTACTCTGGATCATCACGGGTTTTCATTTGAGTGTTATCATTTACATGTAAACTTGATCGCAAATTTTCGAACCAATTTCTTGACATAATGTTTGCAATAATAGGATATCGTGTGCCCAATATATCTTATAGCTTGGCCACTAATAATATGAATTCCTAAATAATTGCACATCTCGTTGTACGTTGTATTTACTAAAATTCCGTTTTTTTGAACCGAATAAAGATTTGTTTGTTTCACCAGATTTTCAATCTTTTGACCTTAAAAAAATTGCTTAAAATATTCTAATGGTGTATCTATCTTATCTGGTTTAGAAAAAGACATCACACTTGGAATCGATTTGCTCTCAGTTGCGGTTTATCTATTTTAGAGAAACAGTTCTTGATTTTGTCTTAGACGTAGACAATGGCTAATCATGCTGGTTGTCAAAGTCTGAATCTGAATATTGTAAAGGGTTTTAATTTTCAACAGATACTGTTCCATTGTCTCCTATAACTAAATTGTTTTGTATTTCAAAATAGTTTTTATTAAGTTCTTTCCTGCTAAGGTCTTCCTCATCAAGTTTGTCGTCACTAAATATTTGCTAAATCGGATATATAGCCTTCCAGCAGTAGCAACAACCGCTTTTCCTCTTCTTTGGTTAGACCGTTTCGGCACACCTAAGGGAACACAATAAATAATTTTGAAAAAGCACCAATGAAATATTGTGTACTCCTATGTTTCATAATTGATAGCTTTGGAGAAGTCGAGCAAGACTAAGTTAGTCATTTCACCGACATCTCTAGCTCGTACCATATCGTCGCATATATTTAACAGCGCGGTAGCGCAACTGTGATTCGCTCGAAATCCAGATTGAAGATCGGGAAGAAGCACTGGAAGCAGCACTGGAGCTGAGAATCCATTACCTTCTCCTTAACCTTTGATAATACTGAAAGAATGCTAATTGGTTGCAGATCTTTAGGTTCTTTTAGCAGCGTTAGTTTTAGGTAAAGGTACCACTTTAACGATCTTCCAGTCATCGGGTACCACACCATTCTCCAAACAAAAAAATTAAAACATTCATTTCTCTTAAAAAGAGTTACAGATTTTGTAAGGATTTATAGTAATTCCAATGTTCAGGGTACTTAGAAGATTTAAAACGTTTAAGAGGTTTTTCTCTTAATGACGTCGTGTATTTGATATTGTCTGTGAGCGACGATGCCTTTGGTTTGATGTATGGAGCAAAACAATCAAAATAGTGTCATTCTAATTGAACTTAACATTTCGTTAAACCAAGCAATATCAAAATGTGAGAAGTAACTAGTGTACGACAACTTAGTTAATTCCAAATTAAGATTGCACAAAATAAGTTTGTGGTCCGAAAATGGATGCATATGTTTAGTAGGTACCAAAATTAATAACTTTATCGGGATTATTTATTAGTATGTGATCAATGAAAGTTGCAGTACGAGCAGTAATTCTTGTTGGTTGGGTTAGGAGTTGTTTAAAACCAAAGTCATCTTGCGTAGACATATACTGTTCAGTTTCAGTCGACTGAAGATTTAAAAGATGAATGTTTATATCACCTAAAAAAAGTACATTTTCAAAAGCAAGTAGTTAATGATGGATTCCTCAAATCCCTCTAAACACTCACGATATTTGCTTCTATGAGATACGTAAATAACACCTATTGCAAGACGCTTGTTAATAATCCTTTAGAGAGTTAATATTTAAGTTCAAACAACATAAATTAGATTTTATATAAAACGCCACCCCGCCAACAAAAGTAATTCGGTCTTTACGAATTAGATTGTAGCCTTGAATTAACAAAACTTCATCCCTCACGTTACGACTAAGAAATATTTCTGCAATTGCAAAAACATCATAATTGTTAGTAATATGTTCTTTTGGCAAGTTAAAATCATTAGCTCAAGACTGAGCGCTAATGTGTGTAACACTCAAATCATTTATGAGACAAATGTAGCTATCAGTGCCAACAAGACAGCATAACTTCTGTATAATAATTAATAAAATTCCATTTTTAATTACACTAAAATTAATTTAGCAAATACAAATTTTTAATTTTTAACCAAAAGGTTGCAACAAGGCGTTCAGAAGTTAAAGAATCCTTGTGATACTACATGCTCAGAATAATTTACGACTTTTCATACAAAAATTAGCAGAAATAATATAATTTACAAAAGTAAAAATAACTTTTAAAAAGCATTTAAAAGTAAAATACACTGAGTATTATTCGTGCAAGAGATTAAACAGAATTATATAGCAATTCATCTGCGTTGTAAGAATGAATTATTTAGCAAAGCATTTTAACATTAAAATTAAAATATCAAATTGCAACTGAATTAAAGAAGAAAGAAATTTTAGAATTATGCATTACACATTTTCATTATCTTCTTAACAAGACTATTCGTAGCTTTCCAGACAAGAAATCAAACAAAACAGTTTATTTCTGTTGCAAAAAATTAGAATAGACTTAGCAATTATTTACCAAGCCTACTAAGATCTGCAGAACTAATATAATACGCATTCCTATTATCGGCTGACTTCAAAAATATCTTTTCATTCTTTGTCTAAAGATATTTAAAGTTATTGTTCTTCTTAAAGGTTAAACATTGCTTATTTTTTTTCCACAGTTAAGAATTCTCAAAAATACAAGTTACATTATTAAAATTAATATCTTCTATTTGCAGATCACGCAATGGTAAGTTTTGTTTTGTTCTCTCAAAGTCTTTAACATTCCTTCGTTAACTTAGCACCTAATAAATTTCACAATGATACCTCTGGGTAAGTTTTTATAATTATATTTTTACCTGTGTCTAGCATCCATATTATCAACTTTGCATTTGTAACCGATTCCTTTGCAAATAACTTCGAATGTTTTCAATATATTTTCGTTGTTTGGTTCAGGAACCCCAAGAATCTCAATTGAGTTTATTCGCCGGGAGTATTGTTCTGATTGATTTAATTTATCACTCAAAGCTCGCGCTTCACTTTTATACGGCGCTTGGTACTAGTTTATAATTCTTCGTTTTTAATGACAAGGTTTCTTATTTTAATTTCTTGGAACCTAAGATTAGATTTAATGTCATGAATAATCACCTGACAACTTTTTATGTCTTCCACTATCTGCAGATTTTGAGCAGCCATTCATCACATCTTTTTAAGACTGGTCGCATTTGTACAGATCCACTCACTTGCTGGAGCTCCTGATAGTATACCTGCACATCTATAATGCCATGGATCTTCACACACATCACAGATAATTCCTGCTTGATTTTTTTGCAAATTTTTAGTTACGATTTTTACACAAATTGGCATTTTCGTAAATACGATAAGAATATTCTCTATGTTACAAAACATACTTTAGTTTATCTAACAGACTATATGTAATATATCACTAGTATTAAAAATTCCCCTTGTATTCCAGCTAGAAAACCATAATTTTCATCACTTGTACAGTGACATTATTACCGCACCGCAAAACACCTCCTGCTGCTAGCACGTTGAATGTTGACTTTTTACCAATTTAAGTATAATCGATACATTCATTAGCGTCGGGATGTATACTGTATGTTACGGTTATTGAGATGAATTGGTTAGTGTGCATAATAGCTAGTTAGTATATAATAATAAACAAGATGCTTGGTTAATTTTATTAACAGTATGATTTTCACTTTAACTGGTTATTTTGCATAATATTCAGCACAAATGGCTAATATGATGAATTTATCTAGTTTATTACATTAACTGGCTATTATTCATAGCAACAAAGTGCATTGTTTAATTTGAAAAATTGTTACTTACTATGAAAATTATTTTGCATTTTTTAGTAATACAAGTCAAGTAAAATACTTTATTCTTGCATTAAAAAATAAAAAGAATTAAACTTTTTTAAGAAGTCGTACAAAATGTAACAAAATCATTTGTTAGAGCAAGACAAACTGTCTTGACATTTTGAATTGCATTGAATTCCAGCTTTATTGAGAAACATTATCCTTAGCAGTTACATCTCTTGAACCCCCAACCTTCAACAATTGACGACTTCCTGGCATATTCACAGAGAGGACAGTAACATCGGGAATTTGATCTTCTAATACGAAGCTTTCTTGGCAAATGTTAAACTGGTTTCTGGAATACTTCTGAGTCAAACGACCTTCTTTGGTACCATGCTTGCCGCTAACCGCCTGCAAAACCGACTATGACGCTTCCACTTCCATCCTCTGTCCCTGACTGGGCTTATACAAAGAACTTTTAGTTTCGTTGCATACGGATGTGTAAAAAAGTAAAGCAATACTATACAAAGTCAAACAATTTATTATCATTACATGTGTATGACGTAGAATTTTCAAAAATCAATATCAATGCCAAACGCACGGCACTCACTCATTCATTGTATGGCACAAAGTAGGCTTTTGTTAAGGTGGTTTAGAGTTGCAGACGTTTCGCATTTTAATTCCGATGGAAGTCAATAGATGGCGTTGTTCTAAGATAATTAAAAAACCATAATTGCAAGACAATGCACGCAATAAATATACACGAAGAAAAAAATATTGTTGTAACGAGTAAACGTCTTTCATAGTGAAAAAACGAGCTTACGGTGGGCCTGTTTGGTGGCAATCTCATACAAGTCATTATCATCATCCACTTCCAAAATAACCCCAAGAATATTTCTGGAGTCATTCTTTCCTCTATCAAACTCAGGAATACGAATTTTGACGGAGTTTCTAACCTGACCTTTTGGAAGTTTTCTTTTGGAGGCTCTTTTCATTTTCTTTGCCTGAGACTCCAAAACAGTTTTGACGCTTTCTCTCTTTTTCTTGATAGACCTGATTCTATCACGAATAAAATTACTAGATGAAGCTTCTTCTGAAGTACCTGAGGATGAGGTCTATCTCTTCATTCTACTCCTTTTTCCCCTTTTCTTGATCCTCGCGATCATCATGTTCTTCTCTTACTTTACCGTTTTGTATAGCATCGATTAGAGCTTCAAGTTCTTCTTCAGTTACTCTTCAAGATTACTACAGCATCCGCGAAAAACAATGAGTCGTTGAGACCAAAGTGAAGTTTGATTTGTTTCTGTCCAAGTTGTTAGCATGTTTTATATATCCTGGTTCACACGTTTTACAGACTCTAGTGACGGGCTGTAATTTGAACCATCTTTAAATCTGTTCACGTGGTACAAAGTTCATCCAGGATTCGGTTGCAAAATTCACGACTGTTGTTACTTTGAAGAACGGTTGGTGCACCTAAAATGGTAAAAATATCAAGAAGAGTGTGAGCTACTTCTTCTGCTCGTTTTGCTTTTCAAAGGTCGCAACTGCACAAACCGCGTAAGATGATCTTGGTATACAGGAACAAATTTTAGTCAGAGTCCGGTTGGCTCTGCATGTCAATTAAAACCATTTGGCATCTAGAGTTCATCTCTCTAAAAAAGCAGAGGACAGACAACAAGCGCGAAATTTTATTTCTCAGTGTTGACCGCACTACGGAGTAACGTCCTCAGAAGTACATTTCTAACCTAAAATTACATCGGCATGCATACGTTCTGTGATTTCTTGTTGTCTCTTTGTTTTGCCTTTTTTACAGTTTATTTTGTTCTATTTAAAGATCAGTCTTTCTCAGGACTAAATCTGCTTTTTGTGAATTAATCGAAGTAAGTTTGATTTAACCCATTCAAAGTGAGATAATAATATTGAAATATTTAGGTTTTTAAGTAGTTTCACCATATTTTCAATACTACGCCACTGGAAAACTGCATTATGTTAATTACAACAGAGCTGCCAATAGTGCAAGATGTGTTGCCTAACTCACAGTAAATTTCGTGGTCACGTGGCTTCCGGAAATATTCGATGTCTCTGTATACTAACCAGTTATTATTCATATTAACCGTAGCATATATACATACTTCTTGTATACTAGCTTTTGGAAAATCAATAAATAAAATGAAATGAAATGAAAAGAGGTGAAACCTGTGTTAATTCAAATATACGTTACCACTTTAAACATTTAATATAAACCAGGTGAATTTGTTTTTTGCTCTTGTTTACATACTGTATCCTCTTAAATAAATATTTCAGTCAATAAATGTAAATTTTGTCATATACAAGCGTGGCACCTGATATATTCACAATATCTAACTGTTGTTCAAAATCATTAGCTATAAATAAAATCGAGACAAATAAAGGTAAAGGGTTCGACTCTCAGCTGGACTTCTTGCTATTGCATTAAATTTGATTTAGAACTTGTAAGAACACACATGCGTCTTCCAATGGAAGATTAGACTTCAGTTTATGCCTTTCTTTATTAATGTAAACAGTGAAATATTTAGAAGGAAAATTAACATTTGAACGAATCCTTATCCTAACATTTTTTTTCTAAAATGATGACATTGAGTGTCATCCTTTTTTCATGTAAATTTTATTATAAAAATATCTTATATTTTAATTTTCCTGAATTCTGCATAATGTGACCCTTGAAATTCTTTTGAGAGCAAGTATCTAGTTAAACATTTAAAGAATTTTAAAGATTCTCTTTGTTATAGGTAAGCTGAATTTCTTTGTAGATTTGAACTTTGCGAGTTGTTATTAAATCTGCTAGTCTGCTAATTATAGTACTTAAACAACCAGATCAAGTAGTAATTCTATACAGTAAACCCACCAAATCTCCAGAGAATATTAAAAAAACACGATACATACGTATAAACTTGTACAGCACTGCAGTCAAAACTTAGAAGCTGAAGCACAAAGGTCTCTATGTAATACGTGACCGCTTTGCTTTCGTGCTGACAACTCAAAGCTCGGAAGCTTACAAACGGTCTTTGTCGTGTTTATATGTACATACTTGTGGTTTAAGTGTGCTTTTATTATGTTTATTTGATGCAAAAGTGAACATTTAATCTAACGAAAAGGAAACATTTGTTCACTTTCAGGTTGATGTTAATATAATTGGTTTTCGCATATATTCAAGATTTAATGTTTCATTCTGGTTACAAAATCCAGCTTTGCATTCATTTTAGAAAATTCAGATTGCGTCATAATTCTTTAACGACTTGTTTGTTACAAACCAAATGAAAACGTTGAGTTTTTCAAAGCATTTCAAATTAAAAGTTGAACAGATTTTATTTTCACTAAAAATAAGCAGCTTGGTATATTTTCATTTCATAAAATTGTGTTTAATATATTTTCTTCCATTTAGCACTTTAATGATTTAACTCTTGATATTGTTGTAAGCAAGTAGGTACCTAGCCTGCTGTATTCTGGACGTCGCGTAAACTATTCTTGGTGCCTCATTTGTTTTGTTTGTGGCTGTTGAATATATGTATATACCTCGCCGTTGTGAAGCGTAGCTCAGACTAATAAGTTATAGCCTTGTGTACCTCCGCTACTAATTTTAAAACTCAGTTAAGCTAACCTGCACATATCCGACTCAAAATAACTAGCTACATATTTAATTTGTAACTCAAGTAATCAAAGGGGCTTTGTATAATGACTTGGGAATTTACTGCTGCTTATACTGCTGTATGATAAGTTGCCTTTCCTTGTGTGGATAGTGACTTCAAGGTTTTGACTATGTGATGTTTGGGTTGGAATGTAACCGTTAATTGACGCACAAAGTAGCTCAAACGTTGAAATCGATGTTTAATCATTGGTACTTAATACTGATCGTGAAAGTTGTATCTAATATGACTAGTCATTGTAAAGCCTAAGAAACCCAAACATATTACTCAGTCACAAACTCTTAGAAACAAAAGAATAGATTTATCAAACCGCTGCGCTGTCAAAATTTCATACATCTTCCCTAATTGAAAATATTGCCCTATAATATTAGATATAAATGTGTAGATTACTTCCAGATTGGTATACCAAAATCTGTGATACTTCAGTACTGCTACGCACATCCAAGATTTAATATTGGATTTGAATTTCTACACGACGAACATATTTGTTTCCATAAAGTAGACCTCCATACATTACAGACTTCATCTCCACTACTTAGAATAGTAAGGAAGATGATGGCCAGAGAAAACAAATCGGTAGTTTATTTCTTACCTTTTAATAATCTCCGAAATCTTCGTACAAAATTGAAAAAATCTTTATTTCAATTCTTGTATCTTAAATTATTACATACTGGAATTGTGTGCCTGTAACAACAAATTCATATACACTTTTATGACAAAGTACTTAATGTTTGAAGAACCTTTCAAAATTCAGATAATGTTTGAAACAAAGGTCAATAATCTAACCATCTATAAAAGCGAGATTGTCAAAACGTACAATTAACATGACCAAATTGATAGAAAAATATCTTTTTTAATAACATCCTTTCATTTGTTAATACCTAGTCTATCACTCTGTGTTTAGATTTTATGAAATAATTCATACTTTTGGCAATCTTAACAATTTTTAATTTTGGTAGTTTTGAAAGACGCCGTTTTCTGCCAAACAAAACATTGATCAGTAGATCAAAGGAACTAGTATTTGATTTTCAGACAGGCATAAGTTATTGACGAAACAGATTTTTCAAGATAACCAAACATAATCTCTTATTTGGTGTAAATGTTTGATCGTATACAACTACTCACATTTTAATAAAGTTGTGATGTGTGAAGATACTCCTTTAGTTCATAATTTTATTCATACAAGAAATTATCTTCCACTGCAATTTAGTAGTTATAGCTTACACATCTTTCTACTAATTGAATAAAAGTCAATTTTTGTTGTCAGGAAGATAAGCAGTACTTGAGTTCAACTAGATTTTGTAAGGGATGGAAAAATGAAGAAATTGGTCTCTTATCTAGCACGTCGTCTTCGTTGCACTTTAACGATTACCTTTTTAGATTCTTTCAGAAGAATAAAAACTATGTCTAGCTTAGGTTGCATACCCTTCAGTTTGCCTTTTGGATGCACCTTTTTGACAATAAGTCTCTAATGTAAAAATTCAGTGCTATGAAGAGAGGTTTTATTGTATATTTTAATTTTTGCCTTTAACTAACAATAAGGCCGCTCTTATTATCAGGTAAGCATTTTCTAACTGTATTCTTACTAATGTAAGTCCTAATATATTAATTTTTTTTAGGCCTTTCTTTACTTACTTTCTATCAATTTATTTCGTTTAAATTTGATTGATCTTGTTGCACCTGCTTCTTGTATCTTCGTTAAGTTTTTATAGACGAATGATCATTCTGAACCCCAAGTGTTACTGATCTTCAGATCCTCTTCTGTTATGGATATAAGGAATTCACCGTTATGTAAAGTATAGGCATGTTTTAACGTCCAGCTTCCGTCCAACTACTTGCAAACTCTAGAAGTTTTTGGAGGATGTAGGCTTTTGCGCCCAAGAGATCAGAGACACTCTCGGGGGTTCCATCACTTTCCCCAGGCGCAAAACTATCTGACAATCAGCTCATAACCAAAATAATATTAAATAAATTTATATTATATAGAGCATAAACAGTGAGGTTAGATTTGCGTGCAGCATTTAATTTATTTTTTGAATTTTTATACAGATAACTTTACTGCACCAACACTGTTTGATGCTGTTGTTATTCTTTTTTTGTTTGTACATCTTTATATGTCAATTCCAATTTCAAACCACTAGATACAGCGGGCATTTTCTATGCATCGAAGCAGTTTCTATCCTGGCTAATTTAAATATTTTATACAGGGTGTTAGGTGGAAGATGGCCTGAATTGGGATCTTTTAAACTGTAAGATATACAAGGTCGTTTATGCTCATGAGGAGTACATATCAAAACAGATGCCAAATCGGACCTGTTTTTCATAGCCTACCAGATATTAAGAAAAAACTGATTTCTTCCGAAATCTTAAAATCCGTTTGTTTTGAAAACCGCTAAAGGTACGAATAATTCGTAAAAGAGTAACTTGTAGGGTTTTTATACGTAGATTATGATAATTATCCCCGAACGATTGTCAACTGTTTTACCTGCGAGATATAACATAAAGTTGGTAGTTTTTTAATGTAATGAATAGTCGACTTTTGACTTAAAAGAAAGCCTATTGTTTTTTCGTTTCAGTGATGTAAAGTATATATATAAATACAGACGTTTTACTGACGCTACAGCCAAACATTTTTTAGAACGTCGGTGCGTTATCGATAGATAACAATTGCATGCACTGTAACATACCTTACATCACTGAAACGAGAATATGACAAAAAAGTCTACCTTCTGTTTGCGTCATGTTTTTGAGATGACATGACTTTACTATAGGCTCTCGAACTTGAGAGGTTTTGAAAAATTCAATTTTACTAGAAAAGGGCGCGTTTTATGGAGAAATCGCAAGAGTAACTTTGTGTTCTAAATCGATTGCTGACTCTGAAAATAAAAACAGTTCTTAGTCTCTCAGTGGCGTGGCAATTCTCTTTAGCGTAGGGAGCTAACTCACCCCCAATTCTCCGCCTCCGACAAGAGATATCAAACGTAAAACTACGTAAAGTAGTAGACTCCTTAGAGCAACAAGAATATAAAAAATATTATTCCGATATCTAGTTTCGTTTGTTTGTTCTTAAATAATTGAGAAAACAAAAAAGGTATACATGAAACTTTGACACCCTGCATCTCGAAAACTATGCAGTTTTAGAATAAAAAAAGTTTATACGACAAGAAAAGACTTATGTTTTGTCGAGAAATGCGCTTTTTTAATATTTGCACTCATTTTCAAAAACACCCTGTATTTTATATTTACATAATATTCATTTAGAGCTGTCTTGTCTGTTTTGACCTTGCGTCTGTTTCAATTAATACATATAACATTTTGGTAAATTTTATTACTACCAGCACCTTTAAAATGAATTTTCAGCTTGCTTTGGAGGCACCCCATTCTACAATCGTCCCTGTAGAAGGTATCTCTGGATGTAAGGAACTAGTGCTTGTTAAATTTGTATCCTCTTTTTATATTTCACTGTCCTTAGCATCTAGTAGGACCTACCACCTAGCCAACAAGTTAGCCCTGGGTTACGCAAGCTGCTGGGAGTGGTACAACATGCCCCCTCCCCTCCGGGTACTGTACATGTAATCACTCTTGGACGAACCATGTTTTTGGTGTTTTTACGCTATTCGCAAAAACTGTATATTAGTTCTGTATGAAAATTTGAACTGAAAGCTGTAACAGGAAAAAGTCGAAAAAGAGGCCTAATTCCCGTATAAGCCAGAAATCGGAAGATATTCAATCCCGCAGCTGGAAGTCGAAGACGGGGGGGGGTTCAAAGATAGCAAATAACCCAAATACTGATGTTCATACCTGAACTTAGATTTTAGCTAAAAAGCCTAAAAGAAATACCAAAAGATACCTAGAGGGCGCCAGAAGCTGAACTAGAAGAAAGAAACCATCGGTCAATCCACGCAGCTTCTCGTAGGCTGACACCCTGAATATAGGAGTGCTTTCCAAACAACACCATGTATATAAGGTTTACTCAAAATACCACCCTGGATATAAAAAAAACTTAAAAATCGTGTCCTGATATCAAATTGTATTCTCTTTACTTACCGGGAAACCTTTATTGGTTCCGCAACTTAAAATAAAAGAAACTTTATAAATCTCCAGCCTGTAAATAATGCTTTGCACACAAAATCAAATATCATTATGCTGGTTAGTACTAGAAGTCAATATTTTTTCGTTACGGTACCTAAATAAAGCTTGTAAAACAAAACGAAGCTTATATAAATAAGAACACAAAAATTAAACTACATAAGTTTTTATCATCCTTTGAAATAATAAAAAAAAGTAAACCATCTATTAAAAAAGTCAAAATGATATGAATAAATCAAGAAATTAAGGTTTTGCAAACATCAAATAAAAGAATTACATTACCTAAAATTGGACCTGTTTAATAAATGCATTTAAAAATCTTTAAAACAACACAAAAGAATTATTGAGTAAACAACTCACAGAAAACAAAATTAAACATAATTTAAAACCATTATGAATTTAGAACATAGACAATTGTATTAATTACTTCAAACAAAAGTGTCGAAAGATTATTATGAAATTTAAACAACTTATTAATGCCCTAAGTTTTCCGGAAAAGTTGCATCATAAGTAGATACCTTACCTAAGATTTAAAAATTAATCAATTTATGTTAAATGCTCAAAATGTTTAAACAAAGCAACAATAAAAATAGAGACAAACATATAAATAAACATTTCTTACACTAACTAGGAAGGTTCCTGAATTCCGACCTCGTTTTTAAGTTGACCATAAGTGAATCCATAACATTATCAAATGTCAAGGAGGTGTGACTATATTCACAATAATAATTTTAAAACACTAAAATGTTCACAGCTCACCAAACTATCATTTTAATAAAGAGAATACCATTTCTTCAGTAGACACTGGTGACAAGATGATGTTTCCACCAACCAGGGAATATAACGAAGACAGTGGAGTCTCGATCGAACACAACGAAGCGATACAGGTGATTCCCATCTGGAAATACACCACGATAATCAAAACATCATTCTGGATCCACGCTGCTAAATAATACGATCCCATTTACTGGACAGCAAACTAATTTGCGAAATTTCTTTACTTAAGGATATTCGTCTATTACTCGCGGGTTTTTCCAGATCCGACAAGCATGTCGCAGTCAAGGCTCACGAAGAGTACAAAATCGCTTACGGAAAGCACCCAAAAATGCTTACGGAAAGTACTAAAATTAACCCATGGCAAGATTTCATTTTTAACACCGGCACCACAAGAAGACGATACGAGCCCGCATCGCCCATACGTCCGCGGAGACAACCGCCCTTCGCGGTGTTCTAGTTCGGACTCTCCCAGAAGCTCTCCCAAATTTAAGAAAGGAAGCAATTCAACATAATAAAAAAGCTAGTTGCACACTGTATTATGAATGCTAACAAGGGCAAGCATAGAGACCGTGGAAAATCTTCGGACGCTCGTGGTTGAATATAAACCGCGCTCTCTTCGAGACATAAAATGCTGAAACATCAACAGAGTTTTCTGCAAACTGATATCTACAAAAATGTTTAGGCGTCTGTGAGGCGATTTTAAATTGAAATGGAGCACGTACAAACTAGTAATTTTAGCAATAAAATTTTGAAGAACCTTGGACCAAATATCTGTTAACAATCTAATTAACTTATTGAATATTAAAAACCGAAATGAAACAATGATTTCATATTAAATGAGTGCATTTAAAGCAGAACTCAAAGCAAAACTCGGATAAGTACTCAAAATTTTGAAATGATATTACAAAGCATGATATATTTTGTGTGAAAAACATGTATAGCGACATGGGGGATGAATACTGGAATTTGCTTTTAAACAATTAGATAAAATTAATCAGCGGAGAATAACCGAAACTATTTTATATCATCTTATTGTTAACGTTTTTGAGAAGTCCTTTTTAGTTTGCGTAAGAAAAATTTTAAATCAACAGGTATTAGTTTTTATAATAAACATTTTAGTGATAACTTAGCTGCGGTTATGGTTAGATTACAGATCCCTGCATTAAAGTACCTTAAATGGCGAGTTTGTACCCATTCATCGCGTACATGAAATCGTGACTGATTTCTTGATAGATTTCAGAATAAATAGAATAACATGCTAGATCGTAAGCAGAATAAGCTGTTTGTCAATGAAAGTTCAAATAAGATCACTTACTTTTAACGATTGTCACTAAGTTCTTTAGAAGTTGTGCGCATTTAAACAAGCGTCCTCACATTATCAAACTTCAGAAAATAGTGCTCAAAAGGTATTCCTATCGTGTTGTTGCATTTCTCAAACTCGAAAAAACAATGTATCAAATATAGCCATAGTTTTCGAAACTCGCTTTATTTTCATTTTTCTTGTAGAGGTTATGGTAAACAGCATAAGGTAAAAACAAAGTTCTACTGTATACCAAGTGATCAAGTAACAATAGTTCTAGCATTTGTCAATCTAGGACCATGACTGCTAGAGTATTCTTTTTCATTTCGAAAAGAAATCTGGAATTGGGTGCTGTACACCTATTACAAATTAATGGAGTTTACTTCACTTCTTTGTAGTACTTAAACTATATATTTTGACCTCTGTCTTTTCTTGCAACGTTAGAGTTGTCTTAAAGGTTTGACACCAGCAGTTCAACAATTACTTCTTTGAGGCAGAGGTTTCCTAATGCAACAATATAGGACGTGCAAGCACTCAAGCCAAGTTTTTTATAACAAGGAGCATATTAACTGATGGTACAGAGACATAGAATATTTCTGGAAGCCACGTGACCACAAAATTTACTGTTGGTTAGGCAACACATCTTGCACTATTGGCAGCTCTGCTGTGTAATAAACATAATGTAGTTTTCCAGTGGCGTAGTATTGCATGTATAATGAAACTATTTGAAAACTTAAATATTTCAAATGTATTATCTTACTTTGAATGCGTTAAATCAAACTTACCTTGATTAACTCACAAAAAGCAGATATAGATTGAAAAAGACTGATCTTATATAGAACAAAATAAACTGTAAGAACGCAAAACAAGGAAATGACAAGAAATCACAGAACGTACGCACGCCGATGTAATTTTAGGTTAGAAATGTACTCCGTAGTGTGGCCAACGTTGAAAAATAAAAGTTTACGCCACTTTTAAATTAGTGATTACGTGGCTTCTGAAGATATTCGATGTCCCGGTATAAGGTTAAAGATGTTAGTAAACGCTTACCAAAGTCCAAGATTTATTGAAACTTTTTCAGAACGTAGACTGTGTTGTAATAATAACGTATTCGACTTTTATTCTCATCACGATTGCTTTTAAGGCGCAGAACATTTTTTTGATCGTAAATGGGTAGCTTGAAAATCTAGAAAAATTACAAATTTTGTTCAATTACTGTTTGATATGATACTCTAATAATGACATACATTGTTTATTACATCAAAACTCATTACTTTTTGTTTACTTCATTATTTTCAGGTTGTTTTGTATAAAGACTGATTTGTATTGGTAAGAGTGACGACCTAAATTAGCTATTCTGTGCTTACTATTATACCAGGGCTAAAAATTATTTTGTCGGTTATCAAATGGAACTCGTTAAATACTAGGTCTTTATAAGTAACAGGGAAAACGATTTGCAGTTTACTTTTTCAATACTTTAGGTTTGATCCGGTTGAACAATTTTTAAAATTCATCTCGGAGAACATCAAGAACTATCATAATTCTGATCTCCTCGAGAGTCTAAAATACTTTACGAGCGATACGATAAACAATCGACGTGCTCCTACGTAGATGTTTTTATGTCTTCTACCCTTCCACTATACTTTCCAACCAGTTATTCTTACATCTATTGGTCTTTTTCTCTACATACTGCAACAATATTAAACCGAAGCAACTATGTGTAATAAAACAAGAGTTTAGCTTCGGGCTCTACTAAAATATGAAATGCGTTCTTCTACTAAATACCTTTGTACCCTAATTTAATGCCCGAAATTCTTTTTAACAATGTTCCGTATAAACAAATAGTTAAATCTGCCTTATTTCGATATCAAGTTATCAAAACTGACATTTTGATGCTATTAGCACAATTTTTTTAGAGATTTATCTTAAATAAATTACTTTTTGTCTTTTGCAATTTTAATGTGTTTGATTTACAAATTTTGTATCTAGAAATTTTACAATATTTACGTATGGCTATTACCAAGCTAGGAAACTGCAATATTTCTCAGTGGAAACCGTTTCGTATTTAAATTGTAAATAAAAGTTATTAATCACCTACAAGAAATGTATTTTGAAACTGTTTCAGTTTAATAAACAGGAATTAAAATTTACGCCAGGGTTTCATGTAGAGTTTTAATGTATGTCTTGATGAAAAAATAATCCTCCATCATTCCCACACGTTGCT